>JACWQW010000045.1:175026-270320 GCA_014849355.1 Cryphonectria radicalis | reverse complement strand
GGGCTCTTAACAATATTTGCCGGTGGTTTTACAACAAACAATCGTTACTGTCCCCCAACCCCCCCCCCCCCCCCCCCCCAAAAAAAAAAAAAAACCAACGAGCCCCTTTCATGATGATTATTGAATGGGAATTAACATCCAATGCCTAGGGGTGCTCTTGATTTCAACCCACTGAGCACAATTGCTTCGCACCTGCAGTACTGGGGCGACGAAGATGTCGCCCATTTCATTATGTCTCAACTCTTATCTCGGAAAAAAAGCGATGGCGCAGGAAAATAGATCGAGGCGGGTTTACTAACGGCGCATAGTCCTTACATCACATTTAGAAAATTCCTGACATGGGGCGTCGAGGTTCCTTGGCCGGGCGGAAATGGACGGTGTTTCGGCTATGGGTTTAGTCATTTTATTATCAGCTTGCGGGCTTGCAACTTCTCTTGTATATGCAATATTAGTCTTGACAGAAAATTGGAAACCTCAGGCCTCGTGAGCTGAATCTTCCCATCACCGCATTCGAGCCGTATTCGTAAAACCCTAGGATAGATCCTAGACCGAGACTTGGATCATCTGGGGTGATTCGTGACAGAATGAGTGACCTGACTGTGTGATCAAAGCCTCGTGGTAATTAATTCTATTGTGGTATAAATGCTTCCTAGTTGGTAGAGGTAGAGGGACAAGGTGCTTGACAGCTGGCCCGTCTTTTTTCTTTCTTTTTTTAATCATGACATGTCTCTACCATCTTAAGTAGACCATGGCCTGCCTTCAAATACATCAATGAGAACGTTTTGGCCATTCCTCTCTCTCTCTCTCTCATGGCCTCAACACACCGGCGTCGACTAGACGATCCCACAACGGGGCCATCGCCCTCGCATAGTCCTCGGCACTGCGCCCCTCCTCATCTCTCACCGCCGTGATGTCCTCGCCGCTGCTCCCGGCCGGCATCCTGTCCACACCCATACTGCGGGCGGCGGCCAGGGCCTCCTCGGGGAACGCCTCGTCCGGCAGCCTCGGCGACCCGAGGTACAGCAGCAGCCAGACGGACTCCTCCTGGGACTTCTCCAGGGCGATCTGCAGGGCGCTCCGGTTCCCCTGCAGGGCGTCGCGGTACAGCACGATGGCTTTGACGTCATCACCGTCGGAGGCAGCGTCCTTGAGGAGGTCGACGGCGCCGAGGACGTCGCCCTCGCCGCACATGGTGAGAAAGGCGCGGGGGCGGCGCTCGCCCGGGTGGGTTGCCAGGTAGGCCTCCTCGTTGAGCACGGGGAGGATGTCGTAGTTCTCCTCGACGCCGCCGTCGGAGGTGTACCGGCAGAGGATGGCGACGGGGGCCTGGGAGGTGTGGAAGACGGGGTTGGTCACGGAGGGGCCTGGGGCGTTGGACACCAGGTGGGCGCCGCAGGATGGGCAGATGAGGTGGAAGGCTATGTGGCGGGACTCATCCAGGGCGCACTGCCAGTGGAAGTGACAGCCACAGGGGAACTCGAGGTCGTCCGGCACGGTGTTGGCGGTCGAGGAGGCGGAGGTGGAGGGGCCAGGCTGACCACCCTCGTCATCGTCGTCGTCGTCAGAGTCGTCCTCGACGGGTACGAGGAGGGGCTCCTTGCAGATCTGGCAGGTTGGTTCTGGCATCACAATATAACCTATAGGGTTGGTTGGGAAAGACCCGATGTGTACTGGTTAGACATGAGTTAATCAAGAGGGGCCTTGGACGAGCTGAGAATGAGTCAAGAGATGATGCTGATGGGATGTTCTCCCGGTCTGGAGGCCCGCCTTGCCAATTCGAGAGGCAATCGGGGGGTCAGGAAAAAAAATGAAAAATAAAAAAAAGGCAAACTAGGAACAAGGGTTTTTTTTTTGGTCTTCGCCGTCCGAGTGAATCTAGTCATCAAGGTGGAGAATGACAATGCTAGATGCAAAGAAGACGGCGAGCCCCGTGGCAAGGGCAGGTTGGCATGTGAGAAAATGTACATGAAGGGGAGGAAGTGAAGGTGATGATAATGATGGACCTTACTGTGTAGTAGTAATGATGAGTGAACAAGTCAAAACGGCTCTTCTCTTCTCGATGAATCCGTACAGTAAAAGAAGAGACATTCAGATCGTGAGCCACAAAAACCTCAGTCCCGTTGCCCAAGTGGCAACTTTGGATCGTTGGTTCCAATGTCGGTTGATGGTGGAGGGGGAACAAGAGGGAAAAGTTTTAGTGGGGCCAGCCTGCGTCCACCCGCCTGTACTGTATTATGGTGTCTGCCTATCCCTGGCATTTTCTTGGCGGCTCGCGACTGACGAAGCCTGCAGTGGCTTTGACCCAGGCTTGCTCAGCGTGGTCAGGCAGTCACTGAAGGGGGGAGGGGGAGCCTGGGAGGAGGACGTGTTTGGGCTTGGCGCCCAGTGGCACCCTCCCCCCCCAGCTGCCCCTGCAGCCCAGGGAGTGGAGACCTGGACTCACCCCGCGATGACATAGTCAGGCTATGAAGCTCGCTCTCGCTACATATTGGTTTCCCTGCCCAACATTCTTTTGACATTGATCCTGCGGATACGAAACCGTACGCAGTCCTTTTCCGGCCTTGTCATCGAGTAAAACCCCCTACTACGCCTCTCGAGGTTTCAACCTTTTCCGAATCACTCGAGCAGCCAAAAAAGCAGAGCAATCATGAATGTCCTCAAACTCCAGAGGTACGCATCATCTCCAGTTTTCCGTCTCTGCGAAATGCGGCATTAGCAAAAAGGGGGAGGAGGAGGAGGAGGTAATTGTTCCTAGATCTGACCATCGTGCGACCAACACAGGAAGTTTCCTCAATTCCAACAGAATGACATATTCGGCCTGGCAGATGCCTTCCGCAAGCTCGATGTCGACGACAAGGGGTACCTCGACGAGGCCACTGCCATCAAGGCCACGCAGGCCAGCGAGCGTCAGCCTTACGATGTCGTGCGACAGGCACTGAAGGAGGTCGAGCTGGACTCGTCCAGGCGGGTCGAGCTTGAGGATTACGTCGGTGTACGTCACAAGAGGCATCCTCTGTCCTGCCGTCGGCGGCCATCTATCTGTGGGATGATACTGACCAGGTCGTATCGCAGCTCGTCGCCAAGCTCCGAGAGTCCTCGCCGGCCCAGCAGCGCATGGCCACCGGTGGTGCGGCGCCCGCGTCGCCCAGCGGCGTCGTGTCACAGCGCACAGGCGGCCACGCCCAGAAGAGCAGCATCAGCGGCAAGATCCAGGTCCAGGGCTCGAATGCTAACATCACCCACACCATCAACGAGGACGAGCGCACTGAGTTCACCCGCCACATCAACGCCGTCCTCGCCGGAGATGCCGACATTGGCGACCGCCTGCCCTTCCCCACCGACACCTTCGAGATGTTTGACGAGTGCAAGGACGGCCTGGTGCTGGCCAAGCTCATCAACGACAGCGTGCCCGACACCATCGACGAGCGCGTGCTGAACGTGCCCGGCAGGAAGATCAAGAAGCTCAACGCCTTCCACATGACCGAGAACAACAACATCGTCATCGAGTCCGCCAAGGGTATCGGCTGCTCCGTGGTCAACATCGGCAGCGGGGACATCATCGAGGTCCGGGAACACCTGATCCTGGGCCTGATCTGGCAGATCATCCGCAGAGGCCTCCTGGGCAAGATCGACATCAAGCTCCACCCTGAGCTGTACCGGCTGCTCGAGGAGGACGAGACCCTGGAGCAGTTCCTGCGCCTGCCCCCCGAGCAGATCCTGCTGCGGTGGTTCAACTACCACCTCAAGGCCGCCAACTGGCCCCGCCGGGTCACCAACTTCTCCACCGACGTCAAGGACGGCGAGAACTACGCGGTGCTCCAGGCACAGATCGGCTCCGAGTACGGCTGCTCCAGGGCGCCCCTGCAGCAGCGCGACCTGCTGCAGCGCGCGGAGCTGGTCCTGCAGGACGCCGACAAGCTTGGCTGCCGCAAGTTCCTGACGCCCAAGTCCCTCGTGGCCGGGAACCCCAAGCTGAACCTGGCCTTCGTCGCGAACCTGTTCAACACGCACCCCTGCCTCGACCCCATCACGGAAGAAGAGAAGCAGGAGGTGGAGGACTTTGACGCAGAGGGCGAGCGCGAGGCCAGGGTGTTCACCCTGTGGCTCAACAGCCTGGATGTCCAGCCCCCGGTGCAGTCCTTCTTCGACGACCTCCGCGACGGTACGATATTGCTGCAGGCATACGACAAGGTCATCAAGGGCTCCGTCAACTGGCGGCACGTCAACAAGGCGCCGGCACACGGCGGTGAGATGCTGCGGTTCAAGGCCGTGGAGAACACCAACTACGCGATCGAGCTGGGCAAGCAGAATGGGTTCTCGCTGGTCGGGATCCAGGGGGCCGATATCACGGACGGACAAAAGACCCTGACCCTGGGCCTGGTGTGGCAGATCATGCGCAAGAACATCACGCTGACCCTGTCCAGCCTCGCGCAGCGCCTCGGCAAGCGCGAGATCACCGACAGCGAGATGGTCAAGTGGGCCAACGAGATGTCCCGCCAGGGCGGCAGGGGCTCGACCATCCGGTCCTTCAAGGACAACAGCATCGGCACCGGTGTCTTCCTGCTGGATGTGCTCAACGGCATGAAGAGCAGCTACGTCGACTACGACCTTGTCACGCCTGGCCACACGGACGACGACGCGTACATGAACGCCAAGCTGAGTATCTCGATCGCAAGAAAGATGGGCGCGACCATCTGGCTGGTGCCGGAGGATATCTGCCAGGTCCGGTCTCGCCTGGTGACGACTTTTATTGGTGAGTTTTTTTTTTTTTTGTAGAAAAGATTTATTTGTTCACTTCTTGAGCAGTGAAAAAGATCAGTTTTGCTAACCACATTGCTACTCTACAGGTTCTCTCATGGCTACCTACGAGAAGATGCAGTAGAAGAGGTCCGGCAGGAGAGTTGCGTGCGCTCAGGAAAAGATGGGCGCATCCTTTTAGGAAAAAAAAGTTCCGGGTCTTGATGCTAGCGCTCTCGGGTTTTCCTCTCCTATTTATCTCTGCACTGGACTTTTGACGATATTTGATTGTTTGGTATTATTTCTAGAGGGCTTGTCTGCTTGTCCTTCAGTAGGAAGGACGAATTCATAGCTCAGAATTGCTGACGCCTTGGTGGTTTTGTTTGCTCTCCTTCTTTCCGCCCTGGTGAAAATCCAAAAGTCGACGGTATTGTGGCACCGTGTTTTGACCAAATCAAGACAATGAGAATTATCCCATGATGTCCCTTTTGTTTTGTTCCAGAGCCCATACACAGGCATGCATTCTTATGGTTGCTTTTCTTTTGATCCCGTGACCGCGCGTATTAGCCGCGTTTGAAATGAGGTGACGTACAGTACTGCAAGAGGCCTACCAACCAACTCCAAGCCGTCCTCTGAACCTTGACATTTCTCCTCTACTAACCTACATCTACAGTGTTCTTAACCTCCAAAAAAAAATTCAGAAAAAAAATAAACCAAAAAGAAGCTGACCTCCTCAGAATGCATGATACATTTCCCTTATCAAAACATCTCGTAATCGTCGAGAGGATCTGAACAACATGTGTGGAAGATATGTCCTCGCCCTGGTACGTAAAAAGTACAGTAGTTTCCACTCACACTTTTCTACTTCCTCATCCAATCCAAAGCAGTACCTGCAGGCCGCACCAAACTGACCAAAGACAACCTCTTTTTCCTCTACACCCCCCCAACAACAGAGCCCGTCGCAGGTCCGCCGCATGCTCGAGGATGACGGCATGCTCGTCGACGATGCGCCTGCCGACGAGGGCGACGGCGCCCCGAGGCAGAGCTATAACTTCGCGCCGGGCTACCATGGCATCGTGTACAGGGCAGACGTCCCGGACTGGGGCGCGGGCCCGAGGAGGGAGGCTAAGCAGAAGAAGGGGGATGTGCCCAGCGAGCCCACCGTCGTTGTTTCTGACCACACCACCGAGCTGGACACCACGGCCAACCAGGGCAGCGTAGAGGAGGAGGAGGATAACAAGAAGAAGAAGACGACGACGAAGACGACGAAGACGACGAACTACAAGCTGCAGTCGATGAAGTGGGGACTCGTCCCCTTCTGGACAAAGCGCAACCCGGACTACGCCGCGGTGATGAAGACGATCAACTGCAGGGACGACTCGCTCGCGCAGGCCGGCGGGATGTGGAGCTCCATGAAGGGCCGGAAGAGATGTGTGGTCGTCGCGCAGGGGTTCTACGAGTGGCTCAAGAGCGGCAGGGACAAGGTGCCGCATTTTGTGAAGCGCAAGGACGGGAGGTTGATGTGTTTTGCTGGGCTCTGGGATTGTGTCAAGTATGAGGGTGCGTTCTTTCTCCTCTTTTCCTTCTTTCTTTTCTTTTGTTCCTTGCGTCTGCACACACGGACGCACACACACACAAGATCTCTCCCCCTTTGCTGAAAAAAAAAATGAGGCTCTCTCTCTCTCTCTCTCTCTCTCTCTTGCAGATCAGGAAGATAAAAACTATACCTACACCATCATCACGACCGACTCCAACAAGCAGCTCAAGTTCCTGCACGACCGTATGCCCGTCATCCTCGAGCCTGCCTCGGAGCAGATGCGGATATGGCTCGACCCGTCCCGGTACGAGTGGGGCAAGGACCTACAGGATGTCCTCAAGCCCTTTGACGGCGAGCTGGAGGTCTACCCCGTGAGCAAGGATGTGGGGAAAGTCGGGAACAACTCTCCTTCGTTTATCATCCCCGTCGCCAGCCGCGAGAACAAGTCGAATATCGCTAACTTCTTTGCCAATGCCCAGGCGAAACAGGGTTCGCCCAACAAGAAGGGAAAGAAGGAGGACGAGGAGGAGGGGGATGTCGAGGAGGCCAAGAAGGAGATGACCTCGTCGCCCGTGAGAGAGGTCAAGTCGGTCGCTGAGATTGTGAAGAATGCAGATGACGGCGGAATGGGCGTCTCGCCTGCGGCTACGGGGGAGAAGAGGAAGGGGAACGAGGAGGATACGGAGTTGGGAGAGGAAGAGCCGCCGAGGAAGAAGAAGGCTGCGGCTGCTGCATCGCCCGTCAAGGCCAAACCGTCTCCTTCACCGAGAAAGTCCGCTGCCAAGGGCGCGAGGTCGACCAGCGCGACGAGCAATGGGACCAAGAGCCCTGTGAAGGCCAAGGGGACCGGAACACCAAAGATTACCCAGTTCTTTGGGAACAGTGCCTGATGATGATGATGAGGAGGAGGAGGTTGATGATTTTGGTCCTTTCCCCCCCCCCCCCCCCGCAGCGCTGGGCCGTCGTTGCTTGAGAACACAGGGGGCCGACCTGGGCCTATTTTCGGAACGATACGGAGAGACCGAGAGGCGAGCTTAACCACGATTATGTGGTTCGTCGTATCTTTTTTTTTTTTGTTCGAGTATGATGACGGGCAATCTTCCGCTTCAACTTCGTAACTCGCCGTCGCCATCATTATCAGCCAGTGGTCTGGAGAGAGAGATAAAGAGAGAGAGAGAGAGAGAGAGAGAGACAGCAAGTCCTTGCTCCGGGAATCCTCCACATATTCCTCACTCTTTTTTCTCTTCCCCTTCCCTTCTTTCGTGCGTCAGATATCACTACGGTGTTCGTTCAGATTCTCAATTTGGAATCAATTAATGGCAGACTTTTGCGGCAAACACGCCCTGAGGAGAGGCCCATTGGCGATGGTGTTTTTTCTTTCTTTTTCTTTTTGTTGAATTTCGAAAAAAATAAAGTAGAAGGGAGTCTATCCAATGATATGTAACAGCTGCCCGCTCCAGGTCATAGCCTCCCCTCTCCATTCTTCTTTATATCTTGTGTGTCCGCAGGTGTCCGTCCACCCGACCGTGTGGAGCTGGACAAAGCATCAAGACCGTGTCGCCGGATGCGCGCCCACTCGGCGAGCTCGGGCCGCTGACTGACCGGCGCGATGTGCTCCATCTTCTGCACCGCACGGAGGATTTTTCTCGACACGTTGTCGGGGATCGTACCCGGGTCTACCTGGAGCAGGCGTGCCTCAAGCTCCTGGCCCAAGGCCTCTTCCTCATCGTCGCTGCGCTGCCATTCTTCCGCCTGTGTGTCTACGTCCGCGGCCGCGTCGTCTTGCTGCGTCTGGCCAGGCGCCTGCTCGGCTGGCCACTGTTGCCTGCCTGCCTTCTCCAGATCCTGGTCCTGCTGCTGCTGCTGCTGCTGCTGCTGCTGCTGCTGCTGCTGTTGCTCCTGCAGCAGCTCTGACGCCATCTTCTTGAGCTTGTTGGCCTCGACTGTAGCCTCCATCAACTTGACGGCTTTGTCCTTGTTGGCGATATATGAGAACGCACGCAGTGTCGCGTCGTCGGCCTTGAAGCCTTCGGCCTCGAGACGGCGCATTGCATCCACTGCCTGGGATATCTTCTGCATTTTGGCGTAACCAGAGGCGAGGGTATTCCACGTGACGATATTCGGCTCCACCCCGTGCTCGCGCATAAGGGTGATGATGCGCTCGGCCTCCTTGTGTCGTTTATGCCTCATAAACCCGTGCATGAGGATGGTCCAGGTATAAACACTTGGGGCTGGGTGGCGGATCGGAGGTCTCTGGTGGCCGAGAACTCCGTTTTCAGGCGTTTCTTTTCCTTCTGCTTCATGCCCTGAAGCTTCCACCATGGCAGCTGTGTCTTGGACATTCTCAGCTTGATGGACCTCTTCACCAGACGAACTTTCGCTGGGGACTGTGTCAGGTCCTTCTGCGCTCGCCACAGTCTCTACCACTTCTGTATGTGGTGCTTCACTATCCACCGTCTGCTGAGTAGTTGGCATAGGATCAGAGTGCTCCACTTTCGGACCAGAGTCTTGAACATCATCTCCCATCATGTCTCGAATGACGTCGAGCGCGATTCGTAAGGTGCCCCGCCACTTGACCAAGTTTCTGAGGACGATGTCATGAACAAATGTCCCCCGCTCTCGTACCATAAGCTCTGCAGCAGGATGGCCCTCTGCGAGCATCTGTCTGAACTGGGCGTAGAACATGACGACGTCGTATGGCATTGGGAGATACCGAACGAGCCCTAGGATCATGATGGCGAGCGTGTCTGATCCCGGCTGCAGGACCTGTCGAGCAGGAAGAGGCGGGAGCTCCGCAGTTATGCGCTTCATGGCCTCAGGAATCCAACTCTGAAGCGTTGTGGAATCACCCATCTCCATAAGGCGCTGCGTGATGAACGGCCTGACAGGCTCGGGATCGAAGATCCGGGTATAGATCGAATTCAAGGCGAACAGGGCGGTTCGACGCGGTCCCCGCCTGTCTTTAGGTTCCCGCAAGCAACAGATGTACGCGGCATGAAGCACATCATTCCAGACGACAGGGTCCCGAATGTTTGCAAAGCACGCCTGGATTGTGAGCTCAGCCAAAGTGTCAAAGTCTCCGCAGATCTTGCAGCCGTGCATCAAGATGGAGAAGGTGACCGCGTCCGGTTGCACGCCGTGCTGTTTCATGACCTCGAAAACGTCGAGAGCCGTCCCGAGATCTCCCTTCAAGCAGAGACCACGCATGATAGCCGAGTACGTGATGACGTTGGGTGTCAGCCCGATACTGTGGAGAGTCTTGAATAAGTCTGCGGGCGTGGTAGAGAGATCATCCAGCGCTGCAAGGTCCTCCTTCTTGAATGTTAAAATCGAAGTGCACACGCTGGCCGCCACAGGGCTGTTGATATCCAATGCGCCTGTTCTTCTGAGGCCAACCAGCACCTGAACACTCAAACTTTTTGTCGATGGCGACTTGGCTAGGCGATGAGCAAATTGGAGCTCGGTATTGGGGTGCAGTTCGCAATGAGCAGCGCAGAGTTGCTCATGCCAAGGTCCGATATAGGCTTCGGGAAGAGCGTCCAGTATTCGCACGATGGTGGTCTGGTTGACCTGAAGGAAATTTTTCCGACTGTTCCTGAGCACATTTGCCACCAGCAGAGCCAAATCTGCCGCGTAGGCAGGTCTCTCAGAGGGTTCCACCACGCTCAGACGCATTGCCAGTATCTCGAGGACGTCTTCGACCACGTAGAATTCGGGCGTAGCTGGTGGTTTATAGGTTCTCATGACGCATTCCAGCAGAAGGCGGAGCTTCTCGGGGACAAACTGCATCGCCACGAATATCAACTGACTGTCCCTCCGTCGTCGTCGAGAGCGTTTCTTCCCTTGAAATCGTGGTATGGAAGCCATCATTTCCTCCACATTACCACAGTCCTGGAGCCATTGTACCTGATTCCTCTCGACTCGTGATTTCGGTTCTGAATTCTCCGGTGGCGCGTTTCGAAACTCCTTCACAAGGTTTTTCCACGCGGTGAATTCGCTAAAGGCTAGCCTTTTCCCAACTCCCGGGGCGACTTTCTCCAAGCGCTGGCGTTGAAACTGCTCCCAATTGTCGAATCTGTGAATAATCGAGGCCATCTTCACGGTGCCGTTCTCAATTTTTCTGACCTCCTTGACGAATTGTATCCTCATGTCACTGGGCGAGAGCGTGGAGGTCGATACTGTGGGCAGGGGGAATGGAGGCTTTGGCGGTTCGTGGGTCTGCATCGGTCGAATCGTGAACTTGTCTCCAGAGGGATGACTGGCGGTGTCCAAGGGGCCAGGAGATGCATCACATCGCGGCTGATCTGCAGAGCCCAAACTGGTTGTTGATAGCGCAGTGTCATCTGTCATCGAGGTAGGAGCCCCTCCATGCTGGGACTGCTCCTCGAAGACCGCATGACTGCCGCCCTCGACGCTCGACGCGACACCGTGGACTGCTTCTCGGCGCGAGCTTTGAGATACAAGACGGGGCGATGGTCCATGTCGGCTGGGAATAATTTGAACTTGCCGTGGTTGCCCGAGTCGCAGGAGGCACGAACGGCAGAGGGCGTACTGCATACTCTTCGGGTCGCCTCTCTCTGTGTGCTAGCCGTCTGGTCAACGGCAAGTCCTCCTTCATATCGTATTGCGCAGCATCTCGACTGTGTGTGTTTTGGGTAGCTTCGTTCCCGGAAAGTCCAGCGCGGGTTGATGGTCCCAAGTTTAATATTTTCTTCCAAGGTCCAGGACGAGGGGCAGGCTACTGACTACTACTGTAGCGCTGCCTGCCGGAAGAAGCCACCGTGAGTGCAGGGATCCCATCGCTTCCGAGTTCACGAATCTCGACCTCAACATCCTCACAACAACACCAACTACCACCACCAGTCCCAGACAGAAATTGTTCTTCCAAGTGCTCAGCACGGAACCTGATACGCGACTGCCGATCGAGTTTCACCTCAGCCTTGCGACTTATCGAGCTGACCTCCCGGCAAAACAGTCATGTCGACACCACACACCAAGCTCAGTGCCGCCTCAGACGACCGCAAGGCACGGCTCGCAAAACTAAAATCGCTGAAGCGCAAACAACCCGAAGACGAGATCGCGCCTCCAGAATCAGACCGCCAAAAATCACCAGCAGCACTACCCTCCGCAACAGGAGGCGAGGAGGACGACGCATCTCAGGAACAAGATCAAGAAGCAAAAAAGCAGCAGCAGATCGAAAAGGATGTCTCGCGGATACACCTCTCCGGGCGAAACTACGATGCAGAGACCAAGGGCCCAAAACTAGGCTTCGAGGCGCCGCCGACGCTGGGACCAGACGAACAGACGCTGGAGGACCAGGCGGCGGAGCTGGAGGCGGAGCTGCGGAAGAAGGCGGCCGAGGAGGCCGCGGACGACAAAGGCATCGACCTCTTCAAGCTGCAGCCCAAGAAGCCGAACTGGGATCTCAAGAGGGAGCTCAACAAGAAGCTGGAGGTGCTCAACGTCAGGACGGACAACGCCATCGCGAGGCTGGTGAGGGAGAGGTTGCAATCAAATAAGCTCGACGCGCAGAAGGCCGGCTCTGGCGCCACCGATGGGGAGGCTGTCGCGGCGAGCCTGGCGGGCGGGGAGCTGGAGGAGATCGTCAGGCTGAGGGAGAGGGAGGAGGAGGAGGAGGAACGGAGGGAACGTGAGGCCATCGATGTGGAGTGAAATACGAAGGCTTGTAACCTATCAGGGCTGCACATCCCAGCACAATACTGCATTGGAGAGGCGTTTTAGGATCTCGACTAGGTCCTCGGCTTAGGGAGGAAGAAAAAAAAGCTTTGTCCTGCATTACTATACTACAGTTTGCAAATTGATACCCAGATCTATCTACTCATGTTCATGGCCTGGGTCAAAGCTAACCTCTTGCTGAAGGGACTCAGGCTGCGCTGTCTTGGTGGCTCTGGTTGCCGTGGTGGAGGACCTCGCTGACGCTCTTCAGCCCTGTATGGCCCATCCCGGCTCCGATCCCTGTAGCGACCATAGCCGCCTTGCTCTGGAGGACCTGCTGGTGACCTCGAGTCTCGGCGCCTCACAGGCTCCCGGCGCTCATCTTCTCCCGAATCCGACGAGTACCTTCGACGACGTACTGGAGAGCGGTCCCCTCGGTCGAGAGACTCCTCGCGCCCCGACCCTCGGGATGGTGGTTCATCATATGGCGAGGGGGATCTTGTGTCGCGGCCATCGCGATCTACATATCCCTGCGAGCTACCTGGCGACCGTCCCCTGGTATCATGAGGTTGATGGCTCACTTCTGGACTTAGAGACCGCCCGCGGCGGTCGTCGCTGACCGAATCGAAAGACCGGCTCCGGCTCCGCGACAGCCGCCGTGCAGGAGGCGAAAGGTCCCGGGCACGTCGTGGCGAAGGCGATGCCCGTCTCCGTGGCGGTGGTGATCTGTCAGATCTTGTTGAGACAGATGATACCGAATCGACAGAGGCTGACCGTGACCGTGATCGTGGACGTTTGTGCTCGGGTTGCCGCGCCGGTGGCTCATCATCAGCATCATCATATTGTTCCAGCTCACGTTTGCGTGCCCTCTCAGCCTCCTTCTTGGCCAACTCCTCATCTGCTACACCCTTCCTATACGATGTAAATTAGCAAGACGGTATGCCCAGGAGGTGAGTTGAAGAGATGAGCCCTTACTTTCTTGTGACATCATCAGGCACATTGTTGGTGAGTTTGGGGGCCAGCTTGGGATTGAGCAGCTGCTGCGTCCGAGAGGGCCGGGCCTTGTATGGTCGTTCTTGTAGCTGAGCCTTGCACTCGTATGAATAGTGCCCTCGCTTCAGGCATTTTTGGCACTGAACATTTGCTGGTGTAGGCTGTCTCCGGCCTCCACCTCGGTTCCACGCATGCATGGCTGTGATGTGCGGCTTGTCAGGTGAAGAAGTGGCACAACGTCTAACTAAGCAAGGCTTCCCGGATATGGCTTGAACGTGCTGCTGAGCCCTGCTGTCCTGTCTTTGGTGCCTTAATCTTGGGGGTGTAAGGCACCGAAAACTTTAGTCTGCCTGCCCTTCTTGCCCTGGTGATTTGTCCCTTTTCTGGACAGGAGGAAAATTGTTGTTGAAGTCGGTGAGGATATGGGCCAGTGGCTGCGGTGTGAGATGCGCGGCGAGGATGCTCCTTGACAGAGGAGAGAAGCCGTGCTGGAAAGGAATATGTTCTAGATTGTGAGGCACTACAGCGTTCCTCCCCTTGGTGACCAACAGCAGGTTTTCCCGTCTGCCGTGGTAGATGATCCGCTTATGTAACCAAACGTCAGATTCTGCGGTAGAGGCTTAGCCTGGGTACTAACCCGCCCTGGCCGCCCCGGCCGCCCTGCCGCCCCCTCCCCCCCCTACTGCAGTTCTGGATTGGGAGTGATGAACTGAAGTACAGCTTAGTGCCTGACGAAGCTTCACCACTTCCCATCTCCGGTAGACGAGGCTGCGAAAGGGGACGCGATCACTCTGACGTCTAGCAAGTCGGCACCTCATCACCTCTCCCTCTTTTTGATTAATTTGGCCCCCTTTCAATCTCGAGAACAGAGGCTCTGCGCGGGAACCTTGAGGCAGGTCGTCTGAGCGCCACCCGCTGTCAGATTCTTGTCACCTCCTCGAACTCGGTCTTGACCATCACCAACCATCACAACCACCATATCCGACCTCGACAGCGCGGCCGACCCGACCTCATACGGATCGACCAGTGGAGACCCGCTGAGGACGGCGCCAGCGCTGCAGCCCGCTTTTCACATCGCCCGTCGACCGAGCACGCGGAGCACGTTGAGCCTGTGCTCTCCCCCCCAAAAGGAGCACCCAATCCTTACCGCACGCCTCGGTGCCACCGAAAGTCAAATTCGGCATCGCAATCAACCCAAGCCCCCCCAAAATCCTCTCCACTCTTTGTGTGCGAACTTCGACGGCAGAGACCGAAGTCTGGTTTTCAGCCCCCGAACGACGTGGTCATTCCGTATCCTGTAGCCTTGAAGAGAGACATCTCGATAAGCCGCGGCACGTCCTATCCTACAGGGCAGATTCCACGATCGACACCGACGAAACGGTCATCACTCGGCCGGCTGCTTTGGCAGATTCAATCATATAACCCTGCCGGGCACCTCGACAGGTTCGGCCTACACATCTATCCGCCTTAGCACCCAAAACTGAACGGACCTCAGATCTCGACAATGAGCAGCTGTACCTCCTTCTCGACCGGGACCGCCTTGATTCGTTTTGTTTCTTAGACCTCCTTTCGGCTGTTTATCTTTTAGTCCACTTCTTGGGTGCGCTTGTTCCTCGCAGCAGACGATCCGCTGTCTGACGCGAGAGACCGAGCACACACGCTTCAGTTTTCACTTCCACAGACTACGACCCAGCAGGCGCAGACATGACGGCTGTACAGACGACTATGACAGACGTTCAGAGGCTTTCATTCGCAAAGGTATGCCCCAGCAGCGAAGCAGGTACAGCTTGTATATATATAAATATATATATACGGAAGACTAATGATATTCCGTGCCAAGGTTGTGGCCTCCACACCTGACAGACCGACTTCGTCCCCTCGAGAACCTTTGCCCAGCGCTATCCCCGAGACCGAGCCGCAGACCGCCTCCACAAAACTCGGCCCAGCCGTGCCTGGGAAGGCGATGGAGCCAAACGGGGCACCTGCCGCGGCCACGACAGAATCGCCAGATGGGGACGGAGTTGCGGCCTCAGGCGAGGCTCAGCTTGTCGGCGGGCTGCAGAAGCTGAGGGTGGAGAACAAAGCCCCTGGTCTCGCGGTCAACGGTGCTGGTTCCACATCCACGGGTACATCTTCCAAGGTCCAGACGCCCTCAGATGATACGTCTCAGAAAGGCGACTCCAGCTCTGATCTCGGCACCAAACCTCCCAGCCTCGATGGCAAGAGCATCACTTCTGGGACGACCTTCAACGCGCTGGACGAAAAGGAGTCGCTTCGGCCTGATGACAGTGCAAGCGTGCAGGCTGCGGCGGAGGACGACGACGCATTCTCGGTCCGGGGTTCGCTGGTCGCAGGCTCAAGGATGGGCTCAGAGGTGGCTGCTCGCTTTCAGCGCATCCAGCTGGGCGACATGCCTCCGAGGAGCGTCTCCCATCAACATGTCATTGTCGAATCTGGAAACCAAGGCGTCGCCACCCCACAGAGCGCTTCGTCAGAGCAGATCCCGGTCACTGATGCAAAGATTGCACTCGTGAGCGCGACGTCCACCCCAAGCGGCATGCACGGGCAGAATCCCGACGACAAGCTCCTCGAGGCCATGTCGTCCCAGAAGGATCGGCTGTTCCTGCTGAAGCTGGAGGAGACGGTCATCGAATTCGTACAGGACTCAAAGTAAGTCATCCATGTAGACACCGATGTCGTTTAAGAGACTGTCGCTAACTGATTGCACAGGGAGCCGTTTATGGACCTACCTCCTTCTAACTCCTTCTGTAGGATGTTGACGCACAAGTTGGCTGATTACTACCACATGACACACTCGTTTGAGGCGAATGCTGGAGCCGTTCGCATCTTCAGAACTCCCTTTTGTCGAGTGCCTCCTTCGCTGGCCAGCATTGCGCAGAGCGCCTCGGCTGCAAGTACGCCGCCCCCAGCAGTGCTACCCAGGAAGATCATGAGGCGTGGGGAGAATGGAGTTTTCGGCCCGGGAAGCTCTGGTCCATCCAAACCAACGTCCGAGGCTGGGAGCGATGCCAAGGATAAGGCAGCTGCCAAGGAGAAGTGAGTGCTCAGCACAGCCTACACGTCAGGCACCAAGCTAACTTGCGTCTGTTGCGACAGGATGTCCAGGGAAGAGAGGGAAGAAGCTTACAACAAGGCCCGTGAGCGCATCTTCGGGACGGCTTCTGCGGAGACGTCAACACTAGGTATGGCATACGCCCTTTCCGGTTCCCTTTTTATGAAATTCTTTTTTGAGGCTGACGAATGAACAGAGAATGAAGACAGCACTGGGGTGTCTCGGGCAAGCTCTCTGTCGCTTCGTGATAAGGCCAACAGCGGGAAGAAAGCGAGAAGGCGGCGTGACTCTGATACTTTCGAGACGCGGTCCAACTACATCGCTTATCCGCCAGCCTATGGTCACTCCCACCAACCCACTTGGGTTCAACCGCAGTATGTCTCAGCGGGGAGTGCGCAATACAATGCTCCCGCTGCACAGCAATACGCGACTGCAATGCCTCCTATGTATGGCCCTCCGGGCCAACCGTACCCCCCTATGATGCCCGCTGGCGGCGGCGGCGGCGGCGGCGGCGGCGGCTATGGAGTGCAGTGTAACAACATGCCGAACGTGAGTGTCTTAACCATTGCCTCCGACTTTTGAGATCTCTCGCTGACAATTTTACCAGTATCCACAGCCGCCTGGCCAACCTCGATACCAACCTCCAATGGGCTCCATGCCCCCTGGACCTTACGGCTCGCCGATGCAGCCTCCGCCTCAGCAGCAGCCGCAGCCGCAGCCGCAGCCGCAGCCGCAGCACGGATGGCAGCAACCACCGCCACCTACCTTCAACAACCAGAGCCCGTACCAATCTCGGGCAACGCCAGCGACAGGGACAGGTATACCCTATGCCTACGGCGCCCTTCCGGTCAATGTTAGTCCTCATGACCCCAAGAGCCAGCATCCTATCCCTGGCAGCTTCAACCGCCATGCGTTCAACCCGAAGACGCAGTCATTCGTGCCTGGCACCGGCATGGCACCCATGCCGCCCCCCTCTGGACCTTACAGCTACATGCCTCCGCGGCAGGAGAGCCCTCAACTTGTGCCGCCTCCTCACATGAGCTATCCAGCATATCAGGCCACGCCGCCAATGGCGCAGCAGCCTTACGGCAATGGAGGGTACGGCATGATGCGACAGGGATCGAACAACTCTCTCCCTCCTTACCACCATCCGCCTGCCACGATGCAGCATCCGCCTCATGTCCCCCACCAGCTCCCACCCCACCCCGTCGCTCAGGGCCCCCACCATATGCCTAACAAACCCTCGATGCCTCAAGCGCCACCACCCATGGGGCACGGACAGCCACCCTTTAACAACCTACCGACATACGGCAACCCGGCAGCCCTGCCGCAGAAACCCACAACGTAGGAAGTGCGTGCGTGCATCTACAGGTGTTTTCTTCTTCTTTTTTCCTTTTTCTTTTCTCTCTCTCTCTCTCTCTCTCTTTCACGGATCGACATGGATGATCATCATGATAACGGCGTACGGACTTTTCTCTCGGTGCATACAGGCGTTCAGGGAAGGAAAGGAGGTGTTCCTGCTGGTCTGAGGGGGCTGGTCAATCATAGCATGAGTTGGGCCATCGTTCCGAATCAAGGTCAAGGTGTAGTCAGGATTCGACTACTACAACAAACATTGTGGAGGGGAGGGTAGGGGGGAGGGAAAAAACTCGCACTTGTTAGAGGGATGATACTACTATACTAGATCATCCATAATATGATACATTGTTTTTTTCCACAATCCCTCCTTTCAGGACTTTCTTTCAGCTGTGACTTGATACCCAAAGAGACCACTGGCTCTCGAGGGGAACCTGCAACGAGGCAAGGCAACTGTACTTGCGCCAGTCTTCAAAATGTCAATGACGTTAGATTTTATTTTATTTTTCTCCCGCGCCCATTGATTTCTATTTATTACCCCTTGAACGCCTGTCGAGCTATCACTTTTTCCCCTTCCCCCAAGGCGGTCCCGCCCAGTGTTCCCCACCACCTTTGAAGATCAGACCGGAACAGCATGACCCCGAGTCGCGGTCCTGGTCAGTCCCTCGCCGGCGATACTGCACAGGCCACTGTATATGAGGTGGGGAGAAGAAGGTATGATGTCTACACAACCATCAAGTCCCAGCAACACATTCACCGTTCAGTCGCCGTTCTCCCGCGGCTCGCGGGGCTCACGAGGCTCCCTTGGTTCCCTCTGCTGACCGCCGCCGCGGCCGCCTCCTCGGCCGCCCCGCTTTCCACCACGCCCACCACGGTCCCCGCGTCCGCCCTCCTTACCGCCGTCCTCACCATCCTTGGCGCCCTCGGCATGGGGGCCCGATAGCGGCGCGGTCGCCAGCCTCTGGGCGAGGTCGATTTGCGTCTTGACGCTGTTGGCGAGGTAGCTCACCATGAGCACGTCCTGGATGTGGTTGTTGAAGTCGTGCTCGATGGCGCTCGGGTCGACCTTGGGAGCGAGGGACAGGTTGTTCATCAGGTACTGGCCCAGGGCCTGGTTAGGGTCCCGCTCCTCGTCCAGAATCTCCCCCACGTAGCCACTCGATCGCTCCAGCAGGTCTTCGGTCTGCGCAAGGGCGGTTGCCAGGCCCTCGATATCAGGCACGAGTGGCGCGGTGCGGTCCTCATTGTTCGCAGCGGAGGCGATGGCCTCGAGGGCAGCACGCTCGGCATCGCCGGTGGAGAGCTTGTGCGGAACCTCGATGAACAGGCACGACTCAGCGGCGCGCTCGGGGTTGACGGCGGCGGGTGCGGAGATGTAGCACTTGGTCTCGATGTCGGAGCCCGGCTCGGTGGAGATGGTCATATGGACGGCCGGGTGAGGAAAGGTGCCGGTCTCCGGGGCGGCAAAGAAGTTCTGGATGAGGGAGGAGAAGCTGTTGAGCTCGAGGGCGGTGGCGTACCAGCCCAGCAGGGTCTCACGGGGCGAGGCCTTGAGGGTAAGGGCCAGCATGGTGCGCTGAAACTCGACATCCACCTCGACCTGGTCCTCGTTCTCGACGTGCGGGATTGCGAAGCTGTTGCGCACCTCCACCTCCGTACCGTCTTCGCTGCGGACTCCTATCAGGGCGCCAATAACGCGAGGCTTGGGTCCGCTCGAGTTGGGTGTGGGTGGATCGTCGCTGCGCGTGGCATGGTCGAGTATGGAGAGGATGGCCTGGGGGGGGGGGGGAGGAAAAGATTACATTCATCAGCTAAAGCTCCATTGAAGGGGGATCAGGACACACACAGGAGGAGAGAGGGACATACTTGTGGCTGGATATTGACGGTCATGGGTGAGATGTTGCTGTTGAAGCCTGACACCGAGGGCGCAATAGGCCTGGCCAGGTGCAGGAATTCCTCCGAATCTATCGCCATCTTGAAGGACCGTCGTTGGCTAAATGCAGTAGGTCAAGGGTGAGGACGGAGGTTCAGGACGTGCAGGTGGGTGTTGGGAGAGGTCTCGTTTGTTGAAGTCTGCGTTCGACCCCGCGATGATTGTTCCTGCTCGTGTTGCAAAATTCCCTTTGTCGCTCTTGCCAAAATGTGGGGCGGCACCTGCGCTCTTTGTGGGCACTAACTAAACCGCAGGGGGGGGGGGTCAAGTAAGTACCTCTGTACCTCAGTCCGTCCTCAGTTTCTGAGCAGCCTACAGGGTACCTTGGCTCTCTGTACCTTTTTGCGATAAGATAAGAATTTATTTTTCGAAAAGGCAGCCAGTTGACTGGAACAACTTCTGAAATACAGCTTTTAACCCCTTTTTTTTCCTGGCTTGAGAGGGCCTTTCGTCTTTTTATCTTACTCTCAATCCGAATATTCCGAAATATTCAGGTCATTTGAGACCATGGGCCCAAGAGGTCGAGCAGGATTTCGCGGAGGCTCAAGAGGACGAGGGCGAGGCAGAGGGGGCTCTCGTGGTGGCAGTCGAGGTGGCATTCGAGGTGGCATTCGAGGCGGCATTTCAGGCGGGAGTCGAGGCGGCCGAGGCGGCCGAGGTGGCAGAGGTGGCAGAGGTGGCATATCGCATGCTCACAGGGGCCCGACATTCGACAGCGCCAGAATAGAGTATAGGTTGGTCTGCGGTTCATCTTATACTTTCGATGACATCTGATTAACTTGAGTTACAGTGACTCAGAAGATGAGTCTGCAGAAGAGGGCTCGGATATGGAGGAGGAGGAGGGCGAGAACGATGACACTGAGGAGCTACAAGATGCCTCGGATGATGAAGAGGAGAGCAAGGCTGCTGCACGGCCTTACATGACACTCATGCAGAGTCTCACTGAAGAGTCTGGTGCGCCCCAGGCCAAGAGGAGGAAGCTGGACCACAAACAAACACCCAGTGAGAAGCTAGAGAGCAGAACGGCAGAACCAGAGAGGGATCAAGTCGAGGACGTCGACTTCGTTGACGAGGCCGAGGAAGGTCCCGGCGAAAATGATGCGGAAGCTGCCCTCGATGAGGACGAAGACGGCGACGTCGACGACGAGACGTCGAACACTTCGGATCCTTTCGAGAGGCATTTTGCTGCGATAGATGAGGCCAGCATCACGAGGAGACTTCATGCGATTGAGGAGGGCAAGTGGGCAATGAAGAAGGCATCCCTGCCATCCTTGAAGGGGGCAAGAATGGTGTTGAACTCGCCAGATACGGGTGATGAGAGCGACCAGATCACCGTGCCGGATCCCATCCCAAGCGCTTCGGAACTGTCTCTCAAGCAGCGCTTGCAAGTATCAATGGCTGGGAAAAGGGCAAAGTTTGATGCCGTCGAACAGTCGCTTGCGCCACTTATATTCGGCTACAGGGACCTGCTCTTCTGCAACCGGAACATGGGCAATGGAAAGAGTATGCGGCGTCTAGCATGTCTACATGCTCTCAACCATGTCTTCAAGTTAGTTCCCCTTGCTCTCTCAGAATAGGAAGAGATAGTATTGACAGCACTGCAGGACCCGAGACCGTGTGATCAAGAATAATGGCAAGCTTGCTCAACAGCCTGACGCGGATCGGGAGCTGCGAGATCAAGGCTTTACCAGACCGAAAGTCTTGATGATCCTTCCAACACGAGAGGCCTGCTACAAAATGGTCGAGATGATGGCATCCATATGCGAGCCTGAAACGCAGGAGAACCGCAAGAGATTCGACGACTCGTACCACGACAAGGAAGACAGGATACCTGGAGACAAGCCCGCCGATTTCAAGGATCTCTTTGCTGGGAACGACGACGACATGTTCCGGATCGGCGTAAAATTTACCAGAAAAACCATCAAGTTCTTTGCCCAGTTCTACAACTCCGACATCCTCATAGCCAGCCCGCTGGGTTTGAGGATGGCAATTGGCTCAGAAGACGGCAAGAAGGTCGAGCACGACTTCCTCACCTCTATCGAGGTCGTCCTTGTTGACCAGGCCGACGCTCTGCTGATGCAGAATTGGGAGCACATGGAGTACATCTTTGAACATCTGAACCTGCAGCCCAAGGACGACCATGGTGCTGACTTCGCCCGGGTGCGGAACTGGTACCTGGAAGACCAGGCCAAGTACTTCCGGCAGACCATCCTGTTGACCCAGTTCAACACACCCGAGATCTCCAAGCTCTTCCGGCTCCACTGCCAGAACTGGGCAGGCAAGGTGCGCATAGAGCCGGACCACACCGGCGTCATCCAGGAGATTGGAGTCAAGGCCAAGCAGACCTTCTCCCGCTTCGAAGCGGCCTCGCTCGAGAATGAGCCGGAGGAACGATTTGCGTACTTCACCAAAGCCATCCTGCCGTCGCTGGCCAAGCGCTCCAAGGACAGTATGGGCACGCTGATCCTGATCCCGTCCTACCTGGACTTTGTGCGGGTGCGCAACTATTTTGCCACCAACACGGCGGCGGAGAGCCTCACATTCGGCACCATCTCAGAATATGCGTCGATCCCCGAGGCCTCGAGAGCGCGGTCCCATTTCTTTGCAGGACGGCACAAGGTCTTGCTGTACACCGAAAGAGCACACCACTTCCGAAGATATGTGCTCAAGGGCGTGCAGAGGATCATCATGTACAGCCTGCCCGACAATCCCCTTTTCTACAAGGAGATTGTCGGCGCCAGCCTGGCCAAGGCCGAGCAGGACCTGAGGATAGAGCCGGGACGGGGGGCTGTCAGGGTCATGTTCTCCAAGTACGATGTGCTCAAGCTGGAGAGGATTGTCGGCACCCAGAGGGTTGGAAAGATGATTCGGGAGAGGGGCGACACGTTTGACTTTGTGTAGAGAAGATTAACAACTTTTTTTTTTTTTTTTTTTTTGGAAAGTAGAGAAAGAGAGAGCATTTCAGCAGTAGCTCTTACGGGAGCGCTCTCCAACTATATATATATATATATAAACCTGGTAACACCCCCAGTAGTGCTTTTCTCTCTCTCTTTTTTCTTTCTTTCTTTCTCTTTGGTATCTGCGCGAACGTATCTTACAGTCCAAATACAATGCCTCCCTTCCAAGCCGAGACCCAGTCAACGCCTACTACTTGATCATTTGATGATTATATCACAACGCCTCCCCTCTCATTTTGTCCCCCTCCACGTGCCTCGTGTGTTTTATACCTGAAACTTGTACGGCCGCCCCGTCTGCTCCTCCTCCTGCCTGATAAAGTTGTTCTTCTCCTGCTTTTTTATCTTCTCCACCAGGTCCCTGAACTCCTTCTCGCCGTCCTTCCTGAAGGCCAACATCTTCTTCACGTTCATCGCGGTGAGGTCGTTGGACCGCTTCTTGCCCAGCACCTCGTCGCGCGCGACGGTGGCGGCGGTCATGGCGAAGCGCACGTCCGCGGGGCCGTCGACGAATAACAACAGGGCCGAGGGCGCCTGGTCCTGCTGGTGCTTGTTCATGGGCTCGGTGCGCAGGACGCGCGTGTAGCCGCCGGGCCTGTTCTCGTAGCGCTCGCGCAGCTCGCCGAAGAGCTTGGGCAGGAGGAGGTCGGGTGTCTAAAAAAAATAATAAAAAATAAGCATACATAAGGAGCGTTCCCGTCAGTCCACCTGTTATTCTGTCTGGTACTGTTCCCCAAAGGGAGAGAAAGAAAAAACAAAAAAACGTACGTAGAGAATCGCCTGTGCCTTCCTCCTGGCGGTCTCGTTGTTGTTCTTGGCCAGGGTGATGAGGTTATCCGCCAGCCTCTGGGCCTCCTTGGCCTTGGGCCAGGTGGTCTGGATGGACTCCTGCTTGACCAGCGAGGTGACGAGGTTGCGCAGGAGGGCCTGCCTGTGGGCCGAGTCGCGGCCGAGGGTGCGGTACTTCATGTGGCCGCCTGCCATCCTCGCCAACGTTGCGCGGAATGCGCCCTCCATCGTTTTGAGCTTGTCTGCTGTCTTGTCCTGGGGACCCCTCTTCCTTTATTTGTTGGTTCTGGTCTCTCTCTCTCTCTCTCTCTCTCTCTCGGAGGAGGGTTCACCAGGTTTGGGTGGGGAGAGAGAGGGGGGATGACGGTTGTTGTGCTGGTTCTCAAGATTCTCTATTTTGGCTTGAGTCGATTGATGTTGGCGCGGCGGGTCATGGAATTTTTAGAGGTGCAAGTTCTAGCGGGAGGGTTCGTTAGGAAAGTACCGCCTTGGTATCTCGACAACCATATTGGGAACAATTGTGCCTCCCACAGTGGCTAAAATGGTGATTATGATCAATAATATATACTCTGTATGTGTGTGGTTACTGTAAAAACTCAAAATTCACATTTCAACATGTTCATAGGCCAAATCTGCTCCTTTTTGTCGTCCCTCCTGTTACCCCTCGGTACATGAGAATACTTGAACCGAGAGCTACTCTGCATGGGCCCAGGCTGCTACAGCAGGACCCCTGACCTCATTCTCAACCTGCACTCCAAAATCCGCTGCTTGCACTTTCTTGTTCTTCCAACAGCGACACAAGACCTCGTGGTCATTCCCACCCTCGACGCCAATCCCCCCCCCCCTCTCCTCCTCATACAAGTATTTCTCTATCTCTTTTTTTTTTATTACACAAAAGAGACTATTCTTTATTCATTGGCTCACCCAAAAAAACAAATTCCTTTCTGAAAAAGGCCTCGCGTGCTGCCTTTACGCGGCGCGCGACATAAAATCTCCCTCACCAAAGATGGGCTTCACAACAGGTCTTGTAAGTGTTTTCCCCCTTCTCTCTCTTCCTTCATCCACTCTCTCCCTCTCTTCTGACACCTAACCTCCTCCGCTCCACACAGACCGGCGGTGTAACCCTCGTCCTCGGCGCAGCCTACCTCACCCTCCAAGCCCACCAGCGCACCCGACAGTCACAGGCCGAATCCCTCCGAGCCCAGGCCTACGTTCTCAACTCGCTCTCCTACATCCCGGCCTCCGCGCCCCCGCCCAGGACAGTCGCCGAGGAGCTCGCCCTGCTCGAGCACCAGCAGGAGCTCCTCGCCCGCGCCCAGCAGCGGAGGGCCGAGCGCCTCGGCGGTGACGCCGGCTTTGTGCAGCGCGCCAAGAGCAGGTGGAATGCCGAGGTCGAGGGCGCCGTGCGGTGGGCCGCCGACAAGGACTGGGCTGCTGCGCGGGAGGACGCCGAGGAGGCGGCGGGCAGGGTGTGGGCGCGGGTGACTGGGGGCGAGCCGCCGCCTGCGGCTGCTGCTGCTGCTACGAGGGCGGCGGAGCGGGCGGCGGGGCCGGCGCAGGGGACTGTGCAGCAGGCGGGTGTGAGGACGAAGGAGGCCGTGCGGGCCGGGGCGGCGGAGGCCAAGGAGGCGGCGGGGAGTATCTGGGAGAGGGGTTTTAGGAGGGGCAAGGAGGTGGCGTCCAAGGCGAAGGCGGCGGTCGGGTTGGCCGAGGACAAGGTCGAGGAGAAGGTGGCGCAGGCGGCGTCGACTTCTGTGTCGGACGTGGAGAGGGCGCTGCAGCAGCGGTACGAGGGGGCCAGGCATCACAAGAAGGCGGCGGACAGGAGCGTGGATGACATCCTGGCGGATCGCTACAGGCCTGTGGAGGAGCTGGATAATTCGAAGCTGCGGGGCGTGTAGAGAGAGGGTTAGGAGCCAGCCTTTTTTGTTCTTCTCGAACACAAGACCGCACCGCTTGCGTATTGCATTGATCAACGACCACGCGCACATGATGGAAAGATTCGAAGTGGAACCCAATGGTTTCAATGTTCTACAAGACTCTATTTGTACACATAAAACGTCTAGAGCGCAAATGAACGACATAGATCCGTACGACTCAAGACAAATCATGTCCGACATGACCATATTGCAACTCAAAAGACGAGCCATTGACTACCAAGTAATCATTCAACTTTATTCCTATGGTATGTATACATGAATAAAAGCTTGATCAGGGGTAGAGAGGGGTATAACCTACTTACGGTACATACAATATGTTCCGGCCGCGTAATCTAGGGGCCGTTCAGTGCAATACTGAGACGAAGATGTGGGCACAAATAGGGCGACCCTTCACGTGCAGCTTTGACGACGGAATATAAGAAGGTCATAAGGCTCTCCGTCCTCATGTGATGGGAAATTTGCTCCTAGCACACACACACACACACACACACACACTCTCTCTCTCTCTCTCTCTCTCCTCTTTCAACATCTTGCACGAAGACACATTCCAAGCCACACAGTCAACACACAAGATACGAGGGACATATAGTTGATTGTGTTTTTTTATTTATTCCATCTGAGGTCAATAATGACAAAGAGAAGAAAAAAAAGAAGACTATGGACCTCTGTCCGTCTGGACAACGCCTTTCGATGCCCATGATACCGCAATGCGCCCAATCCCACCCCCAAGGCAAAACCAGCCAAGCTGGAAACAATCCTCAGCATCACAATAAATAGATACAGTCTAAAAAAAAAAAGGAAAAGGGTGCCAAGTGCAAGACTGGGGTTCTCTATGAGCACAGGGGAGGTACGAACAAGAGAAAGAAAAGCCTCTTGTCTCTCTCACGACCGTCCATGTGACTGGCGACCCTCCTCAGCCACAACACACACCGACTCCAACCACTTAGCAAACCGGACCACAGGCGCATCCACAGCCCGCCAAAACACATCCGCGGCCCAGACGACACTAGGCACGATAAAGACCGCGCCCAGGAAAAACCCCCAGTGGTGCGCGGCGCCCTCGGTGCCCGTGACGCCCCAGGCCCACCTCTCAATGCCGTAGCCGACGGTGTGCAGCACGGGCCCGTGCATGAGGTAGACGGCGTAGCTGATGCGGCCGAGGTACTGGACGGGGGCGGTGTTGAAGACGCGCTGCAGGAGGGGGATGCGCGCCGTGCAGAAGACGAAGAGGGCGGCGCCTATGCACTGCCAGTAGCGGTACTTGTCGTCGACCCAGTCGGGGATCAGGGAGCTGAGGTAGACCCAGCCAGGCGTGTTCTCGCTGTTCACGTCGGGCTGGGAGAGGAGGTACAGGGAGCCCGTCGCGAACAGGGCCCATGCGAGGCGGCGTAGCTGCTTGATCAGGTGGAGCCCGCCTGTGAGGGCTGTTGTGGTGGTGGTGGTTGTCGTTGCTGTTGCTGACGCAAGCGGGTCCTGGAGATGATGATGATGGTCTTGGTGGCGGCGATGGGAATGGCCGTGTTGTCCACCAGTGCCGACATAGTCCATCATGGGCCTGGGCTCCGAGTGGATGGTGGGCAGGGCGGCCGTGGTGGCCGGGTCGGCGTGGGCGCCGCGGATGATGTCGAGCTCGGCGTAGAGCATGCCCACGTAGAAGAGGACCATCTCCCAGCGGTCGCTGCGGTAGCAAAAGGCCATGATGACGGCCAGGAAGACGAGCCGCAGGGCCGTGCGCAGCCTGGCCAGGCCCAGGAGCGTCAGGAACAGCATCATGCTGGCGCGGAACTCGATGGGGATGGTCCACAGGTGCACGTCGTAGTACGTCGAGCCGCCGTACTTGTCCCAGCTCCAGACGTGCACAAAGTCGAACATGTGCCAGGCCCAGTCCCGCAGCTGCGCCCCGGTGCTCTCCTTGAGCTCCGGGGCCGTCTCCTGCACGTTCCAGTGGTACGCCCGGTCGTGGCTCCATTCGCGGTTCCACTCGTACGCGCCCACGCGCAGCAGCGCCACCACCATGAGCGTCGAGAGGACGGTGGGCAGGAACAGGCGGAACGCGCGCCGGAACACAAACGAGGCCATGGACGTCGAGAAGTCCGCCCACCGCCGCGACCGTGCCAGCTTCAGCGGCTTGAGGGACAGCGCGTACCCGGAGATGATGAAGAAGATGGCCACCATGGGCGGGCCCGCCCACACGAGGCGCAGGAACGGCAGCTTGAAGAGGTCGTAGTTGGCATCGCCGGAGCCCCAGCCGTCCGCGATGGAGAAGGACGAGTAGCTGTAGTGGCAGAAGAAGACGATGAACGCGGCGAGCCCGCGCATGCCGTCCAGATACGCCGTGGGGCTCAGCCGTCCCGTCTGTGCCGCCGCCCCTGCACCGCCAGGGGAGAGCCGCGAGGCGACAAAGGAGGGGAGGAGAAAGAGGCCGGCGCGGAGGGCGAACGCACGACAGCAGGACTTGGTGGGCATCCGAGACGGCATGGGGAGGCCCCTGACCACCCGCCTGCTAAAGAGAGCCCATTCCTGTACCGAGGGGAACCGTGTGTCGTTGTCTGCACGCCCTGCCTCGCTGTCGATCTCCGAGGGAGACTTCTCATCTAGCAGGGTGACGGTCTCCTCAAAGGAGAGGGAGGGTTTGGAAAAAGCATGGCCGTTCATTGTCCAGCAATGCAGAGAAGTTGGGTTGGGAGGAAAAGAAGGAGGGGGGTTTTGGGGGGGGGGGAGAATCGCAGCACGGGGCAACGAAAAGAAGAAAACACACGAAAGCTTCGTGACGAGGCCCCCTTTTTTTCTTTCTTTTTTTTGTGTTATTGCCTTTGGGAAGAATGATATCCGGAATGGACCTCGCTGGAGGAAAACAGAGGAATCATAGGAGAGAGAGACAGGACAATCAAAATAAAATAAAATAAAAACACAAGAATTCCAGTCAGGGTGAAAGCATATCTATCTCCCTTGACCGCCGATCGACAACAGGGCAGAGGACAGGAACGGGGAACAGTTTGTATACTGTTCTAGAACGAAAGAAGGCGAGGATCCTGATAGGATAGATATTAGAATAATTAGCATGACGTTAAAAGAAAAGAAGAGAAGAGAGAAGGGGGAGGAGAGAGAGAAATTAGAATGAGAAAGCAGTTAGTTGTACATGCGAATCGGTAACTCTCCCCCCTCCCCCCCTCCTCCCTCTTAGTCTGATACATGAGCCCTCTTTGCACGAAATAACGGAAACATTATGCCATGATGCACAGGCCCGTCTGAAAGGTGTGTCCCAAGGGCCGTTGTTGAGATTGGGTGTGCTGAGCAAGGGAAGGGCGGTCCGTCTCCCTCTCCCTGTCTGCAGCAGAACAATCCCCCCCAGTTGGCCCAACCGCCGCCTGTTTTGCGCATCTGGGAAGGTCCAACATCTTCTGTTCTCAGGATGTTTCAAAATCTCAGTGGTGAGATGCGGAAAGCTGGTAGACCAGATGAGGCAAAGGGGGGGGGGGGCGGTGGTTTGGTTGGACATCCACTCGGCCAAGGTCCACCACGTCGGCACCCCAGAGAGCGCAGGAATATTTGACCATACTGTATGTATGTGTATAATAAAATACGCAGGTCTCCAGGCCAGGGTCCGGCTGATGATAATCTTGCTGACAAGTGTGCCCGACCTGGAATCTTTTTTTTTTCTTTTTTTCTTTTTTTCCCTAGGAAACTCCAACGACCTCCCATCAGTTTAGTAAACGCGGGCGTCGACCTCGACCTCAAACTCTTGGATAGTCATCGTTACGGGAGGGGGGGGGGAGGACTCAGGAGGGAGCTCGACATTCCCCCCTCTCCTCTCCTCTCCTCTCCTCTGCTCTCTCTCTCCCTGTCTATCATTCTCAACATCCATCTTGATGTGCTGGCTGCGGCTCCTCAGTATTGCGGAACCAGGCACAAGAATGATGCAATGGTGTGTGGAGAGTCGATCATGAGGCATTGACTCGCGGCTTCAGGTGTATCTGATCGTCTCGAGGCGACCCAGTGTGTGTGCTTGTGCTGTAGAAAGGAGAACGCGCCCACGTACGAACACGGCGTATCCAGCACACCACACGTTTTTATTCTTGGAAACGAGGCTGGCTCCTGATTTGGCCCCTTCTGGTTTTAAGGTTTTTACGGTAGAGTTACGGGCGGACCGCCGTGGTTGCGGACAAAGGGGCCCGTCTTGGCTTTTTTTCCGGGGGGGAGGAGGAGGAGGGGGGGGGGCAACTGATCTGCAGTGGCCCTCGCATCCTGACGGCCTTTGTGTTACAGATTTTGCCGGCAACCGTGAACTGGAACGGTTTTCGGCTGTTTTGGAAAATCGTCCGGACGGTAAAGCGGCCAGTCTGCAGACCTGTGATGCATTGGGCCAAGGAAAATCAAGAAAATACTTGAAGCTGGGTTTGCCCCTCCTCCCAAAACGTCCTTCACCCAGGTCTTCCTGTAAGAGGCCAACTTGTATGCAAGTCAATTCACAGAAGAAAGAAAGAAAGAAAAAGAAGAAAAAAAAGGAACCGCACATGTGATCTCCCGTCAGCTGAGTGTGGTACTTCTTTTGAAGCTGCGACACTTCACGATCCAGATGCATAACGAAATATCTTTTGTGATGGTTACGTGTATAGTTCGTTGGTGATAGCCTCCCCCTTCATCAGGGTATAATTTTGGTATTCGGGTGTATTCTATAGGTGGCCACTCTCTGAATTCATCCAAGGCCTTTTGAGATTCCTTGCGGAGAGAGAAAGAAGAAAAAAAGAAAAGAAAAAGAAGAAGAAGAAGGAAGAAAAGAAAGAAGAAACAAACAAGACCCGTGAAAACGCCATCCCAACACCCCATCTTTTGACTTCCCCCTCTCGCTCTCTCTCTCTCTCTCACACACACACACTCCTTTGTGTCGCACTAGGTGGACAGCCAGTCCAGGAACTCTGGTGTAAAGTAGCTGATGACGATTGTGGCGCCTGCCCGCAGGATGCCTTCAGTCGACTCAAAGGCCATGGTCTTGAGGTCGAACACGCCAGCCTTTGCAGCGGCGTGGATCATGGCGAACTCGCCGCTCACCTGGTATGCCGCAATCGGCAGGTCCCTGCCCAGCTCCTTGGCATCGCTGATGATGTCTAGGTACTGACTTGCCGGCTTGACCATGATCACATCAGCACCCTCGCCAATGTCCCGCACAATGGCGCGCCGCGCAAGACCACGGCCGCCCGGGGGAAGCTGGTAGCACTTGCGGTCGCCAAAGGAAGGCGACGATCCGGCTGCGTCGCGGAATGGACCGTAGAGGCAGCCCGAGAACTTGGCGGCATACGACATGAGGAGCGTCTTGTGGGCGATGCCCTCCTCGATCAGCTTGAGCTTGATGGCCCGGATGCGACCGTCGTTCATGTCGGACGGGGCCACACAGTGGGCACCGGCCAGGGCGTAGGCGATGGCCACATCAGAGATGCGGTCGACGGACAGCTGGTTGTTCAGCGTGCCGTCATCCCGCAGGATACCACAGTGGCCGTGCGACGTGTACTCGCAGAGGCAGACATCTGCGGTGATGTAGAGCTGTGGAAAGCGCTGGCGGAGAAGGCGGATGCTCCTGATGACGGGGCCATTGGGGTCGTCTGCCGCGGTGCCGAGCGCATCTTTGGTCCCTGGGCTGAGAGGCACACCGAAGAGCATGACGGAGCGGAGGCCCCTGTGCACGAGCGGCTCGAGGAATGGTATCAACTTGTTGAGTCCACGGCGGTACTGGTTCGGGAGGGAGGGGATGAGGACCTCCTCGTCGTCTTGGTCCGACACGAAGAGCGGGTAGATCAACATAGACTGTGTCATGAAAACTGTCGTCAGCTTTATGCTTCCTTGTCCACGAGACAAGCCTGCCGGCGCGGGAGGAAGCTGTAACGGACCTTTGTGAGTTGCCTCTCTGCCTGCCACTGCCGCGCCAGAGGATGAGCGTAGCCGCCGTGCAGCTGGCTGGAGATGTCCCCAGCAATGCTCACGCTGGTCGCACTGGTACTTGCATAGGACATGGCGCGGGAGGTGTGGGAGGTCCGGGAGGCAGCGTCCACCGTAGAGGCGCCAGATGTGCAGGAGGCATCACCACGAGGGCCAGGGCGGCGGGCCTCAGCTGCCGAGCCACGCATAGGCAGGTCTTGTACGAGGCTGGAGAAGGACATGTTGGCGGTTGGCGGAGAAGGTGGGATTGTAAGTGGTCGCGAGTCAATTCGAGGACGGTATTGGGTATCTTTGTCCTTGGTTGAGTCTTTTTTCTTCTTGTTTTTCTCTTTCTCCCCCCTCTTTATGTTCTTTTTTTCTTTCTTTCTTTGGAAGTTGTAGGAGGGAGGCGACTCGTCGAGAGGACGGTTCGAGGTCCTTGGGAGGAGGGGGTATATCTGACACAATATACTGTCGCAGTGTGTCTGTGCTGGAGATTTGCAGTGGCGAATACGGAGGGGGTGTGGAGGACGGTCTCGGATTCGTGAAATCGGCCGCAGACTGTGGTGGCAGAGCCGAGGGAACGATAATCAATACTCCGAAAATGGTGTGTGGCACAAGATAAGAATCTGCAGGCCGTGGGGGGACTCGGCGTTCGGTTTGGAGAAGGCAGGGGAGGAAGAGGAGGGAAATAGAAGACCGTCTTGCGATGCACTCTTGAAAGTCGCGATTGAAACAAATCGACTTTCCCCGTGTCGCTGCTCGGCACAAGAAGGAAGAAGGCTCGGCCACCCGAGGTGGGGCGGCCAACGCCTGGCCAACCCGCCAACAGGCGAATGAGAGTGGTTGCAACACTAATCGCTCAGCGCCGTACACGGAGAGTCCCTACTATGCACTACAGCGAGCACACCAATCATACTCCCCCCAAGCTAGTCAAGGTACAACAACAGGCTGACAGACTGACAGAAAGGCAGACGAGCAATTACTTGAGAGGCCCAATGGATGAACAGCTTACTGCCAGGTTGCTGTAACAAGTGTTCGCCCTCATCATCTCTTCATCCCAAGAGCTGCCTCTCCTCCTGTTATGGTGAATTGATGGATCTGCATCATGCCTAGATGTAGTCATCTTGGTGTTCCAGCCTCCGTCTACCTCCAAACCTTTCCCCGTCTCATGATACGAGTTGTCATCAGCCTCAGCCCCAAGAGTACATGTCTAGGGAGCCTTGAAGTACAAGGCACATGCTGTTATGAGATGATAGAACAAGTGGACAATATACTCTTTGTTTCTTGCATTCTGCCTGCCCAATGGATCATGCCTGGTATGGTCACTCGATGTCTTTTTGACCAATGTGGATTGCAGCTGGAAGAGGGAAGGAGACTTGGGGAAAGGAGAAAGGAAGAGGAGGGGGCAGAGACTTTCAGACAAGTAGTGAGGCAGGGGAAATGTGACCTCAACAGGTGAGTGCATTTCTTGTCACGGGTCAGGGTCAGGTGTTGTGCCAGTACCAGGAAGGCTGTTTGTCGACAAGCTCCTCACTCCCATGCCGTGGCTTCCTCCTCAGAGCTCCCTGCCACCTACCATATCACCCTTCAGCACTGCACCGTCGTTTCCATCTGATATTGTCCTCAATTGAACTCCAAAGGGAAAGGAAAGATACAAAAGATCGAGAATCGACAAATGTCAGCCGAGGCCTCACTAAACCTCCCTGGGCAGGCACTACCTCTCCTACCCAAACTCCCTGCCTCGCCTGCTTTTCCCAACTTTGGCCGTTTTACCCCCTTCCTATCTCGACCATCAGCCCTCTACCCTTCGTGTTACCTCGCGATTGACAGAGCATGCAGATGGCACTGCGAGAGGGTGTCCAGGCCGGCCGTTCAGAGTGAGCTTTGCTACGGCCACGCCGCTCTGTTCAACCACCAGTACGCAGAGCCCAACTGGTCGATCAGCTACACGTTTCTGCCCTCTGTTGCAGCTCGCACGATACCTTCTTTTTTCTCCCCTTCTTCCTCGCATACCACAGAAGTGAGCCCTCGACGCTTTCTCACACTCGTTTTCCCCAAGCCTCCCTCGCCGTCTTTGCGTCGCGCTTCCCAGTCATTTTGCACTTGTCACTCGTTCAATCACCCACCTTCTTCTTCTTCTTCTTCTTCTTCTTCCAAAACAACATCAACAAGATCCTCCACCTCGCGCTGCTTGCCACTACGTCGCCAACATGCCGTCATCCACGAGGGCCAATGGCAGGTGGAAGAAGGCTCTGCTGCCTACGCTGGGTAGTCGTCGTCGTCGAGACGAGGGTGCGGCAGTTCGCCCACTCCTCTCGACTTCAGATACAGGTACGTGATATTTTGGTCCTGGTGCATTACACCGGCCGTCTGTTGTGCTGACCAGACACTATCGCTAAGCTTCTGACATTTACAACGTCCCATCAGCGTGCACAGCTGGTGCCGACAGAGCTCGGAACACGGTCCAGGATGACATTGACAGCAGGCTCGTCAGCGCATCGCTCGACAATACTACCGACAGCGAGGGCATCCAGGGTGGCAGATCTCTAGAGCACTTTGGCCAGGTAACAACTGATATCACCCAAGGGCTACCTATACACAAGAGACAAGGTTCGCTAACCCTGGTACTCAACAGGCTCATCCTTTCGCTCGTAGCCACACCGCGGCCGCTGTGCCTTCTGGTCACCTCTCCAGCCGATCCTCCTCGACGTCCGAGTCCCAAGCTGCAGCCCTGGTCTCTCATCACATCCCCCGTCGGCCTGTGCCGCGGGACCTTCGCAGCGATACGTATGGCAACCCAAGGGCCTCGCCCACGAAGAGTTCTAACGGGCTCGTTCGACCGCTGCCCCATTCTCAGAGCGCCTCTGCATACCTGGTGGGCCGTGACAAGCGCCGTAACTCGCAGTCGTTCTCTGGTGTCTTGCCAGGAACTACCGGGCGTTTCAAGGGTGGCAGTCCGATTCGGAAGGCAGACAAAGAGGCTGACAAGATCAGTCACTCGGTCACTTCCGTCCTCACCACGCAGGATCTCACCGGCAGCGCTGTAGATGCTGCAGGCTCGGGCCGGCCGTCCAAGACGTCGCGCTCCAGAGCTCGAAACGTTATCACCAAATTCACCGGCGTGCTTGCTGACCACTTCGGCACCAAGGGATCCCGAAGGCGAGACACCGCCGAGTCGACATCTGCTACCGAGGATCTCTCTTCTGGACACGTCGTCCATGACCCGCCCTGGGACAGGCTGCCGTCAAGCCAACTTCGCGCACAGGGCCAGGTGGCCACAAACCTCCGACATGATACCGTGGATAAGGCTCCGCTGCTGGGCTGGGAAGGGACCAGGGTGAGCGCAGCCAGGACCATTGCAGGAGCAACGAGGCCCCTGACGATAGTCGATGAAGTTGACTTCCTCGGCGGCCAGAACTTGGAGGATCCATTCTCTGAGTCACCTCCTGGCCGTCATTCGAACGAGTTCAAGGCTCTCCTGAAGTTGAAACAGGGCGCCAGAAAGCTTGTGCCTCCCACCGACCCTTTCCAGGCGGAATGTCTCCTGGAGACCAGTGTCGACGCCATCTTGGCCAGCCCCCCAGTTGGCTGCTCCACACCTCGGCGCCGAGCAGGCTCGTGTGGTCACTGCGAAACTCCTACCAAGAAGTCACGCGCCTTGCCGCGCCACGGGCCCGAAGCGTATACCCTACCTCCCAATGGCCGCCCTATGGAAGGATCTGGGCGACAAGCAACGGGCCATGAGATTTGTAAGAGCTGCGGGAAGGAGATGAGGAAGGACGCGGCCGGCCGGAAAGCTGGCCACGCGGCGGGTGGTTCAACCTTGGGTGCTGGGGCCCTTCGGTCCACAGATTCGACGAGGTTGAGCTCATTTCCCCCTGGTTCAACAATCCGGCACGTGCCACGGTCGATGGGATGCCTCAAAAAAGCCCCCTCCCTCCCGGCGTCCGCCAGACACCGGGATGCCGCCACGGGCCTGGCGCGAAAGAAGCATCCATCGCCCAGCAAGGGACAGCTCGAGATGTTTGGCAGGTGTATGGAGCAGAACCTTGCCCTGGGCGTGTTCAAGGATCCGGACGAGCTGGGCATGAGCTTCAGCCCACCGCATCCCAACCGCAACACGCTGTCGCCCCGCGATAACAATCAACTGATGCGTGGCCCTGCTGCCAGCAACTCGACCCTACAGCGTAAGGGACTTGCCGCCAGTGGCAGTTCTTCGGGATTGATCAAGGCCCGCAGTCGTATCCCGCAGCCTGTCCGACAGCTTTCCCGCTCTCGTACCGACACTGCCTTTGCCCGAGACTTCTACCCGGCTAACAGAGGTGATTCCACCACGGAGGACGAGTTGCAATGGGACGTTTCGCTCTACAAGATCAACCACCACTGCCAGCACTGCGGTAGCTTGAACAAACTGTCGAAGGTGATGTATAACCATCAGCCGAGTTCGACAACAAAGAAAACCGAGTAAAGGACGGGAAGAGGGAGAGGATGGATCGATTTGGGCATTTTCAACACCTAACCCGGGTGTCAGGTTTCTTCTTCAAGGTACCCCATGGTACATGTCTTCTACCAAAGTTTATGGGGGCGTCTTATTTGGTCCTATCAGGCAGCTGGCGGACCCGAATGTATCGTCTCAACAACAAGACATGCATGTGTTTGATTCACCGGAAGAAGGGGAAACGAACTTGATGAGAGCCAGGAAAGGGCTTTAAGAATGCAATGATTTTGCGACTAAGTGGTGACCAAGTCACACATTTGTGGTGGTATATTCTTGATGACGTGTAGTAGAAATACAAAAGATAAGTAACACGATCGTGTACTCGTGGGTATCGTTCCGCTATGCCGCTAATTCATCCCGAAAACCTCTATCCCCCCCCCCCCACCCCCAACCCTCACTCCCCCTCTTTCCTTCAAGATGTTGGACATTCATATATCGTATAAAGGCTTTCATAATACAACTCGAAACAGATGTCTTTAGTAGCGGTGGCTACCACGGCCATCAGTGCCACGCATACGGCGAGTGCCAGCAGCCTGTATCGAGAGGGGAAATTAGTCAGTCTTATCTGTTCCTCCAGCAACGTTTGTTTGGTGATAGTGTGGCCTATTTTCGTACCTTCTCAGCCGGGTTGTGGGTGATGGAGCCCTTGAGCTTCTTCATGGCACCAGCGATCTTGTCGCCAATGGTAGGCTTGCGCTTCTGGTGGTGGACCTTCTTGCGGCCGAAGAGACCACGCCGGCGGGAGGTGGTGGTGGTGGTGGTGGTGCGGGTGGAGCGAGTGTTGTGGTGGTGACGGTGGGCCATTTTTGGATATGTGTTTTGGGTGGTTGTCTTTTTATTGTAAGAGTCTTTTTGGTAATGATTTTTATCAAGTCTGTCCTGATGGTTGTTGTGGTTGTGTAGAGTGTTGATCCTAAAAGAGCTGATGGGAAGACAGAGAGGATGGGCAAAGGCAGAGTTTTATATCTTCAGCCGAGGGACAAAAGAGGGTGGTCACACAGTTGAGGCCTCTTCGAAGACCCTCCCATCTTCTTCTCCTCCCTCCGTCTCTCATGACGACCATTGACATCAGCCAATCGAGCCAGACACGTCGATCTCATGTGGTCTAGACTTGTGAGCTGTACGACCCCCCCGACCCCCCCAGGTTTTCTTGGCAAAGTTCTGTATGAGAACATCGATCCCCCGACCCTTTTTTTCATTGGCCATTCATTGTTCATGCTTATCGCATCCTCCCGATTCTGACGCGCGCCCTTTCATCATTCGTGTTCAATCAACCCTTGAAAAAGAAAGCAAGAGGGTTGGGGAGGTAAAAAAAAACCAGGGCTAGCTGCCACGGCTACGTAGCCACCGTTACGGCTTGCCAGCGTGTCCAAGTTTCAGGGGTTCTGAGTACTACTACTTAGTAGTAAGTAGTTGTTGTTGCTTGTTTGTTGGTGGTGACGGGGGCCTTGGCGCATGACGGAGAAAGAAGAAGGAAGAGGGGACCCTGAATCTTTAGGCGGGAGAACCCTGGAATCGGGACCCCTAGCTTATACGCCCCGGAGCGACGTCATGGGGGCTGGGATGTATAATACGCTATTGGCCTGGGGGCGGAGGAAGAAGGGGGGGGGGGCCTATACTTGTAGGGGTGCTAGGGCGTGATTTAGGGCGGTGATGTAATGGGTGGTGTGAGACATCCCTGTTCGTGGCTTTCATGTGGATGGGAGAGGATGGGAGAGGGCAAGAGAATGAATATTTTGATGCTCTGCTGAGGGGGGGGAAAAAAAGAGAGAGGAGAAAGGGGAAATGGATGGGCTTCAGAAACGAGTGGGCTTTTGGTGTTGATTGGATCTTGACCAGGTTGCAAGTGTGACGCCTTTGAAACAACTTGAGGGTTCGGTTCCAATATGGAGAAGAATACGTGTACAGTGTGTATTATTGTACCCAGTTGAGGATTCAACCAAGGCACCATTTCTATGTATTGTTGTAGGAAAAAGCCCAATCATGGGAAGGCAGGAAATGCAGGTGAAAAAGGATAAAAGAATATTAATGCGGCTGCAGGTGCTCCATGTCATATCCAGAACGGAGATTCACGCCGCATGGATGCCACGAACTAGGGAGAGAGAGAGAGAAAAAAGAGAAAAAACAGGCATGGCACGTGGTGTGGCTACTACTCCTATAGTACTCACAAACGGTGCGGACGCATTCAGAAGCGCTGAGTAAGCGCAGGGAGGGAAAAGGTGTTGTTATAGATAGAACCTATCTCTTTCTGTCTCCTGGCCTTTACCCCGCTGAGCTCGCATGCAAGCCTCAGCCTATTCCTCTCTTCTTTCATTCATCCGCCTGACATGAGCTGCTTGTATCGATCGAGATGCTGACCACCACGCCGAGGGAGAACCGCCGGGATGTGCGCACTAAACTGAAGTACTATGATGATCCAGGGGACGGATCTCTTCCTCTTCCTGTTGTGGTTGGCGAGCAAGTAGATTTCTCAACCCCCCCCCCCCCCACCTTTCTCAAGGGCCTCATGTTCACTATATTGTGACAAGATTTAACGGGCCTGAACAGTAACACCGTGAGGAATGAACGTCCTTATATCGAAGTAGACGTGACCGTCAAGGATGTCACTGGCTGCGAAGACGAGTACAATCTCGATGACCATGGATTCTGCTTCGTCAAACACAATAGCAGCGAGAAGCAGTTCCTTGACAAGGTGTCGATCAAGACTGTGTATTTTGCTGAGGTCCAGCGGTTGGTACAAAAGATGTGAGCTTCACCTGGAGGTTTTCCTTCTTCTCAATTTCAGCCTGCACGTAAATACAAGTGCAGTATACTTTAAATAAATAAATAAAAAAGTACCTAGTTCAGTTGATCTGATCTCTCGACGTGGTGCAGTACTGGCGCTTCTCGTGTCGTTGTCTTCGACCACAAAGTCCGCCGCGGGCCCTCGGACTGGCATAAGCTGGGGAAGAACAACCGCCTGAACGCGGGACCCCTTCACAGGGTCCACGTCGACCAGTCGTATGCTGGTGCTGAGATGGTCCTACGACAATATCTGCCGGACGAAGCAGATGCTCTCCTCAGGCACAGATACCAGATCATCAATGTCAGTCACTAGCTCTCCTGGCCACTCGTCTTCAGTTTTGAATGAATTTTTCGAAATCAGTTAGCTTCTTCCTTTGTCGAGTCTTTAACTTTCTCAGCGGGCAGATCTGGCGTCCTATCCAGACCATCTTCAAGGACCCCATCGCGGTGGCCGATGCGAAGTCGGTCAGCGATGATGAGCTGGTGGCGGCATCGGTGATCAAACCCACCTCGGTCGCTGAGACCTGGACCGTCAGGCCGAGCCCTGACCACCGGTGGTTCTACAAGGCCGTTCAGCAACCGGATGAGGTTCTGCTGTTCAAGTGCTTCGACTCGGACGCCTCCTCGGCGGCTCGACGCGCACCGCACTGTGCTTTCAGGGACGCGGCGTATGATGGTAGAGAAGATAGGCAGAGCATCGAGGTGCGAGTTCTTGCCATTTATGAATGAATACTTGTTTTTTTTTTGGGGGGGGGGGGATGAGGGATGATTCTATGTCTGATCTACGTGTATCACACCTTATACTGTGCATCTTGGTTACAGATTCTAAGCCACCAGCCCTGTATGACAGCATTCTGTGTAAGAGAATGAGCCTTTCTGCTTTGCTGCGCAGAAAGAAAGAAGAAAAAAGGAGAAGAAAGAAATTGAGTGCTGCCTCTCCAAAGACAATAATCCGCCTGCTCTTTTGCAACCCAGAAAATTTCACGCCCTCTATTCGTTCTCTCGTTTGGCCGACAGGCTCCTGTACACGGCACGCTCCAGCTCATCGTACAGTGTGGCCACTATGGGATCAGCAAATGGCAAAAGGGATACCTGGAGCACTGCGGCAACTCCGTTCGTTCTGTCGATCCACTGAGCACAATTGTGTTAGGGACATCCACAGAGTCATATAAGAGATAGCCAAGACGCAAGAGAAAAGAGAAAAAGAGAAAAAAGAAAAAGAAAAAATCATACCCAATGAGGGTTGGTATAACCACTCCACATGATGCTTCCCTTGGATCTCTTGCCCGGGATGTCCTCCAGATTCGTCATGCCGCCAAATGTAAAGTTTATGGGCATCCCCGGCGGATACTCGGGGCAAAAGGCAAAGTGGGCGGGCGCCACCCTGTCCGTCAGCCGCATCTGCAGCTCCTCGTCGAGCTGGGGCTGGAACAGCAGGTCCATGCCCTCCTGGCTCAGCAGCTTGCCCTGCAGGACGGCGCGGAGCAGCTTGGCGTAGTCCCTCGCGGTCGAGTACAGCCCCGCGCCTCCGCTCTCGACCGGGTGCTCCTCCGGGACGGGAAACGGGGCACCGGCCAGGACCCCGCCGGACCCTCGGTACGGGATGCCGACAGGCTCCTTTCCGAGCTTCTTGGGCCAGAAGCCCGTCTCGTTCATCCCGAGGGGCGCCAGGATGTTCTGGGCCAGGTACTCGCCGATCTTTTGGCCGGTGACCTTCTCGAGCACCAAGACGGCCCAGTCCATCGAGGTCCCGTACAGCCAGTCCGTGCCGGGCCGGAAGAGGAGGGGCGTCGAGTAGCCCTCCATGGTCATGGTCATGTTGATCTTGTCCTTGCCGACCTTGCGGCGCCACCGCATCAGGGGCTCCTCGCTGAGGTCGTAGCCCAGGCCCGTCGTGTGCGTGAGCAGCTGGCGCAGGGTGATGGGGGAGGGGTTGGCCTCCAGGCTGGGGTTGCCGGCCCCGTCGAACCCGCGCAGGATCTGCACCTCGGCGAGGAAGGGGAGCCGGGGCCTGAGGTCCTCGTCGAGGGTCACGAGGCCGCGCTCGACGGCCTGCAGCACGCAGATGGCCGAGGCGAGCTTTGTCATGGAGGCGATCCAGCTCAGCGTGTCGGAGCCCCACGGGCTTGAGTCTCGGGGAATGTCGACACGGCCAGCTGAGCCCTCAAACAGAACGCCTTGAGATTGGGGGAGGGGGGGGGGGGAAGGAAAGAAAGTTTCCAAAAAAATAAATTAGCCTATTCATTCATCACCTTTTCTTTGGCCACGACTAGAGAAGGGACTTTTGTAAAGACTCACCATCTTTGTTCACGACGGTGAAGGCAGCCCCGAGCACTTTGCCCTTGGTCGCATCTCCCTTGGCGACGTAGGCCGCGAGGATCTCGTTGAGCTTCTCCATTTTCTCTCTCTCTCTCTCTCTCTCTCTCTCTTTTCTCTCTCACCTGCTGGAGGTGTTTTCTCAGAGACTGAGAGGGGGATGGGGATTATTTTTATTTTTTTTAGTTCTTAGTTCTTTCTTTTTCTTCCTTGTATTTTTTTGTGTAAAGGAAGTAAGATAGACTCATGACACCCGGTTTGGAGATATTGGAAATATAGGCCGTATGAGCCGAGGTGGCCCGGCCGGGAATGCAGTTTAATAATGCGTTTATTATTAATTCATTCTTTAGCCGCGAACCGCGCAACATTTCCCTGGTATCATTACTGAATACTAATGTAGGTAAGCGCCCTGCAATAGCTCAACTCCTATCGTTGTCCTCAGAGTGGTGCAGTCAGTGGTCAATTGTGTCGAACTGATAAATTTACGCACCCGCAAGTTGGTAAGACTTGATCGGACTGTGTTCCTGACAGGGCATCTCCGAAGACTTGAGAATCTTGTATGAACAATTAGCTACCTCAAGTATGTGTCTAGTTGCTCTGTGATGGACAACTTGTGTGTGTTTGATACGGTATTGTTGCAGGTACTTCTTTACATGGCACATGACAAGCCATGCGTGTTGGTTTTTCCTCTTCTTCGTAGACCTCACCACGTTGTGCAGTATTGCCTGTGGACTACTGCTTGAGGGCCTCATTTGCAGTCGTAGTTACTTATTATAAGTAATCCCACGATACTCTTTCCCACTGCTGGTTAAGCCTATCATAAAACTGTCTTGCTTTCTTGAGGAGGTCTTACGATTCTCTTTCTTGACCTCTACTTGGTTCCTTCTCATAATACCAATCCTTCTCTCATACAAGAAAGTATATGTTGAGGCTAGGGATATGAATTATGATTAATAATGCAAGAACTCTTGGTAAGCTATATCTCCAGGCAAGTACTACATATTCAAGTAATGTATGGAGAAGAACCCTGACCAGCGATAAGCCCAGCGCCTGCGAGCCAGCAGCAGCCATAAGGCAGGCAGATTAGGGGTCCGGGCTAGCGTAGCTTTGGTCTGAAGTCAAGCCTCTCTCTCTCTCTCTCTCTCTCGATCAGACCAGAGGGGCCCCAGCGACGGAAGGCGTTGGTGCCGTGCCGAGCCGAAGGATGATTTTTCCAAGTGATGGAGGGGGGGGGGGGGCCGTCGGGCTGCAGACTGGGTTGCGCGCAGAGCTGATCTATGTATGATTGAGGTGGGAACGAAGGAAGTGTTCGCAGATCCAAGAAGTTCACGAGAGCTTTCTCTAGAGACCCGCGCAGCGCCAGCAGCTACCCTGTTATTATTAAGGCTCACACCAGCGACGAGTCCTGGCATTGAACAACCCGGGGTATTCGCCCTGTAATGTGTGGCATGATAGTGGGTATAATTGTGGGATCGACCAAATGTCACGAGGGGAAAACGAAGGGGAAAAATGGAAAGAAAAAAAAAGAAGAAGAAAAAGAAGAAACGGGCCTAGGGTCAATGATCATGTACACATCCGGATGTTCGAGGTCGTCGGCGAGTGTAATTTTTTTATATTATAATTCCGAAGCGCGCGGCGGAGGATATAAAACGGCCACCAGAACCTATAGCCGGGACGAGAAGAGCGAGGTTCCTCGGGCATAATACAGTGTGGTAGACGTGGTGTACTCAGTGGCGTGATATTCCAAGTCGGTTTGACCCTATGAAACGGGGGATTGTTTTGAAGTTTGGCTGAAATCCTAGTGAACAGGCCAGGCCGACAGAGCCGGACAATACTGTTTTAGAGGGAGAGGGGGGGGGGGGGTTTGTTAACACCCATATTCAACCCTGCTGGAATATCTAATAAAGGAGTACCGGCGTTGGTGGAAATTGTCTGCTGGACTGGCCGCGAGTTGATGTCAGGGGAGCCTGTACGACTGAGGACTCTGCAGGACGCCATGCAAAGCCACAAGCATCATCATGCAGTGTTGCCACGAGGCCACCTGCAGGAATCAAAAACCTTCCCCTCAGCCCTAAATACGTCTCCTTTTTTTCTTCTTCTTCTCTGAAGCTGAACAACACGCCGGACCTGGTGCTGACGATATCCGGACGGCCCCCACTGGACTGAGTGGCTTTTTAAAGTATGGAATTGTTCTGGTTGCTTATTATCTAGTGTCTTGAGGAAGCTTTTTTGGAATTTACCCTGAGTTCGGCACTTGGAAAGTAAATTTTCTCTTGTCGTTGGTGCGTGGACTGGTTTTTATTTATTTATTTTTTCTTTCTTTTTTTTAGTAGGGTACACCTGAGTGGTTATCAAGGATGTTGGGAAAAGGTTCGAGGACGTTTCACATTTGGCCCAAAATCTTCACCAACTTATCCGTATGAAGAAATCGAAAGTGATAAAAGGCACGTCAAGACAAAAATGAAAAAGAAAAAAAAGGGGGGGGGGAGGAAGGAAGAAGATTGAAGAGAGAAAAGAAAGAAAGGAGAGAACAGACGGCCAGCAGTGGTTCCTTGGCCCCCTATTCTCGCCCAACCCACGTTTTGTTTTGTCGAGCTTACTGTACTGGCCAGCCCCCAAGCCCTGACACTGCCGGAGTTACCTATAGGGAGTACCTGCAGCTACCCCATCCTACCCATCTTCCCGCCCTTAGCAGTATATTGTTAGGTGGACACACCTGGGTCCCTGAATAGGAAAGTAAGTGCCCCCTGGCCAGCAGGGCTTACGAGCCAGTCAGGAGGCGCAGCGCCTCTCCCATACATAAGTACGTAACACCACACTTGCCTGGGGGGTTACGATCTGCGGTCATTTTTATCTGGCGGAGAGGCAAGACGCCCACAGCGGAAGGGGAAAAAAATGAAAAAAAGACCCTGCTACAGCCACCTAAGCCACTGCAGATACTGCTGCAGCTGGGGTCGCAGATTGGCGCTGCACGCCATCACCCGCCGGGGGGGAGGAGGGGGGGGGAAACCCGGTATACCCAAGCACTGTCATGGCAAGGAGGAGGGAGTAGAGGGTACGCCAGGGGCGATCCAGAAGAGAGAAAGAAAAAAAAAAGGAAAAAAGAAAGAAAGGAAAAAAAAAGAAAGGCCGACCAGCCGGTCAACCCTCATCCCTACTGAGTACTTACTATGGTACATAGTGCTGTAGGAAGTTAGGCTCTCTAACCTCAGCATCCCTCTTACTCCCGATCGCAGCAGAGGCCGGCATTGAATTGAATTGAAGAAAAGAAAAGAAAAGAAAGAAAAAAAATAAGAGATAGATGGACAAGTCTCTTCTGATGGCAGAGTACAGTAGTAAATACGTTTACTTACATAGCAAAGTCTCGGCTGACCCCACGCCCACCCCACAGCGTACGTCTGTGCCTCTGGCGCCCCCCTATAGCAGACGCTGTCAAAAACACTATAGTACTACAGTACATAGTACAGTACTACCATTACACAGTAGTTATAGCATGTCCCTGTGTGTGCGCGCCCCCCCGCCCCCCCTGCACCACGCCCCACTGACGTGAACTGCCGCGCAGGTACAGTAGTACTATTATTATTATTATTATAGTAGTACTATGGCAGTAGTGGTGCTGGAGCAGGCGCCCAATCCTTCAGCGCTCGCGGTTCAGCCATCACCAGATCACTACTTAAGTATACAGGATCTGAACCCGACACCCAGGGCCAAGTATTCGACGGATGTGCGGGTGGACCCCCCCTTCTCGATAATTGTACCCGTACCCGTACACGTGCTGTAGACCTGGTACCATAGTAGACCTGTACCACCACACTATTCGCCTTGCGGCCCGAATCATCATCATCCTCCTCCTCCTCCTCCTCCTGCAGCAGCGTGCCGGCCCCCCTGGCCCCCAAGAGAAAGAAAGAAAAAAAAAAGCCATCCTGGCCCTCCTCGCAACGGTCATCATCGCAACGGCTGCATAATGGTACGGTACGGTGCGTTGCGCGCAGGATTTACCATCTGACAGGAAGAAGAAGAAAGAAAAAAAGAGACGCTTTTTTTTGTTATCAAGGTCAAGAAAGGGGATCCAGATCCGACCTGTCGCATTTAGGCGCGACATACCCACCTTTTTTTCTCCTTGCCTCCTCCACCAGCACAACCAGGGGTCACGGCGCAGGACCAGGAGCAGCAGGATCAGCAACGCCGCGCACCGCAGACCGTTTGTTCTGCATCAGAAGAAGACTCTTAGCAACCAATCCTCTTTCTTGTCTCGACACCCTGCGAACACACCCCCCCCCTCCTATCTCCCCTTCGATAACGTCGATTGAATTTTCGAGGGCGTTTTGCTCGTCAGGGTACGACTTTCAAAAGCACACACGCACGCACTCTGTCTCTGTGCCACCCTTAAAGGTCGGCGGCATTCGTCACAGGGCACGCACCCCTGGACACCAAAAAGCTAAGAGCCCCATACTACGCGCAGGCACGCACCCACTTGCAGGAACAGGCCCAGGTCCAGGTCCAGGTCCAGGCCCAGGCACAAGGCACAAGGCACAGACAGGCACAAGGCACACACATACACACACACCACACCAGCACGAGAGAAGAGAGAGAGAGAGAGAGATCGATCGCCTTTGTTCCCTCCTTGATCTACGTCCCTTCTCCGGCACAGATTACCGCTTATGGTTGCTGGCCTTGACAACGACAACATACATTCGTCTTCTTCGTCTTCCGACACGGCATTTTCCCCCTTCGACCTGCTGTTTTCTGTCGACATTCTCCTTCCGCACCCCTCAACGCACACCCCCCCCCCCTTCCAAGGCCGGACCCTCGAGCCCGGTCCCATCTGCTGCAAACCTATCTGGGGGAGTTTCTGGTCGGTAACTGCAGCCCGCCCGCCCGCATTGGATCGACCGTCTGATCGTTCGGCTGAAGAGGGATCCAGGCCCAGACACCAGAAAGAACCAAAGAAAGAGAGAGGAAAGGAATCTGTGATAGGTGAAGCGCCATAGATTTATCAGCCCGGTACAGGGTCCTTCTCGAATAGAAACACACGCAGGCACGGAAACGGTCACAGGGCGGTACACCCAGCGAAGTACGACAACCGGCCGCCCCCTTCACCCCTCCCCAGGGCGCCCAAACAGCCGCGACGCAGCAGACAAGACAGATAAACCACAGAAGGTTGTGACGCAGAGGGATTCGGGACCGTTTCCTCTCTCCCACAATCCGGGAGAAGAGGGAGACACACCGGTCCCCCCCTCGCCGACACCCCCCCGAGACGCCTGCAGAGATGTCATCACCTCATGTATACTCCCAGGCACAACCACATGCACGGCAGCCCGCCTCTGCATCGGTTACCACATCCCTTCCCGCCTCTGCATACAACTTCCACCTGAACGGTGCCGGCTCGACCTCTAATCTGTCCGCAACCTCTGCCTCCTATTCCGCCTCGAATTCCACTTCCCGCTCGACCACGCCTGCATCGCAGACCACCTTCTCCTCCTCCCGGAGACCCCTCTACCCACAGCAGCAGCAGCAGCAGCAGCAATTTCTACAACATCAGCAATATCCACAACATCCACAACATCCACAACAGCCGCTCTACGACTCCTCCGTCCCCGTCTCGAGGACCGTCTACGGTGCCGCCTATCCAATCAGCAATAAGCCCTCGCAGATTGTCAATACCGCCCCTCACATCTCTTCCGCCCTCAACTATCCCCCTCCCTCCCAGTCGTCGAGCTTTTCCGCCTCGGCACTGCCGCGCACCTCATCCCTGCTCCCACCGCCTCGCATCACCGTCAATGAGGGCAGCCGTAGACAACCCCCGCCCCTCTATAACCCCTTCAATGCCTCCTCCTTTGCCGAGCCATTGAACGAACGCGACGACGAGCCCGTCTCTCCCAAGAACGTGCGGCGCCGTGGTTCCAGGACGCACTCGCGCTCCAGCAGCCTGGGCGGCCTGAGCGACGGCTTTCGAAATCTCAACCGCTGGTCCATCTCCACCGCGTCCAGCCGTGCCTCGAATGCCACACCTTCGACAAAGAACCGCTTCTCCCGGCGGATGAGCATCGACTCCACCACTCTCTTCTCGCAGTCCAACCAGGCCGTGTCCCCTAGGAGGTTACACAAGGGCCGTCCGTCGACCGCCGGCGGAGCAATTGAGGAGAGCCAGACCTCGATAATACCGCCGCTGGAGACCCTACCTCCCATCCTGACCCTGCCGTCCCTGGACCAGGAAGATTTCGAGCGGGCTGTGCTGTCGAGGCAGGAATCGAGGGCCGAGAACGATCTGGGGGGGCGCCTTGGTGATGATTTTGCCCGGGCCCACGAGACCTCATACCTCTCCATGTCCGCGCGTGCCACGCCGGATCCAACACTGCCCACGTCTGCCTTTTATCGCGACGTCAGCAACAATAACAACAACAACAATATGTCCCAAAATGAAGAGGCACCCTCCTCCACCTTCGTCCGCGGCCATCAGAGGAGCCGCTCACAGGGGCTGAAGAGCAGCACAGACAGCGCGTCGTCACCCAGGGCGCGGGACCGGGCCAAGCAGCCCTCGCAGAAGGCCATGCTCTCCAAGGCGCTGCAGAAGGCCAACACCGCCGTCCAGCTCGACAATGCCCAGAACATCGACGGCGCCCGCACTGCCTACTGTGAGGCCTGTGACCTGCTGCAGCAGGTCCTGCAGCGGACCCCTGGGGACGATGACAAGAGAAAGCTCGAGGCCATCGTAAGTCTTCTCCTCCCGCCCGCCTTTTTTTTCTTCTTCTTCTTTTTTTTTCGTTGTTGTTGTTATCGTCCCAAGAGATACTGACAGTAGTGTCCGACCTGAAGCGCAAGACGTACTCCAGCCGGATCGAGGAGCTGGACCAGATGCTCCCCGAAGACGCAGAAGACGGCAAGGCACTGCCCCAAACACCAGCAAGTACCAGCACAGGCTATCGGACCAGGGCCGCCTCGGCCGCCTCAACCACCGATGACTTTGTTCAACAGCCAGCGAGACAGCGGTCGGACACTGGCCGCAGCCAGCAGAACGTGCCTAACTACGCTAGACCAACATCTGTTGCCTGGCGGCCCCAGATGACAATGAGCAGTCCAAAGGCTGTAAACGACGGTCCGCGATACACGACAACGACGACATCTGCTACCAACAACAACTTTGGGGAGCCCTTTGACCGATCGCAGTCCTCCTTCTCCCACCGCTCACCCCGCCGTACGCAGACTGCAGACCAGGATATGTTCCTAGCGCGACCCATGGACAATGAGTACATGCCACAACCCCTTTCCCCGCGGCGGCCAATCTCCCCTGTGAGGGCTCCGACGCGCGCGAGTCCGGACGTGCCCAGCCGGAACGAATTCGCAGGCGACCACAACCGTCTTGCCCCTGATATGTCCTCACAGAGGGGCCATCAGCGGTCCAACAGCCACGAGTCCATCTCCTGGCTGGATCCGATCGATGAGTCGGGAGGCTCGTCAGCGTCATCGGTCCACTCGAGATCATCGTCGATGGGGGTTAGGAGAAAGCACATTCGAGCGGTCAGCGGCGACACCGAGGCCGAGTTTGATGCAGCACTCGACGACGCAATAGAGGCAGCATACGATGACGGGTACGAGCCCGCCCCACCCGCCGCGCAGCCGCGGTCAGTGAACCTCGATTATATCATCGACGAGGATGATGTCGTTGCACAGGCCCTGCGAAAGGTCCAGCTGGCCAAGGAACGGGTCCGCCAGTCGGAGATGGAGATGCAGAGGCTCGCAAGCGACAGGAACCAGCGGATGCGGGCCCTGCAGGAAGAGGAGGAACAGACGCTGCCGGAGGGATTCTACGATGGGTCTGATTCCGACGACGACGACGACAACGATGACGACGAGCGTGTCCTGGAGAAGATGACGGACGGCTACGCCATCGAGGACTTTGCGCTCGTAGACCAGCAGCAGTCATCATCAAAAGCTCGCCCCAGCCGCGAGCCCGATTCGAGCGAGCAACAGGCGTCGCGCGCATGGCACAGCTCCGCGGCGTCGAACCCGCCTGCGACGGCGAACACGACTCTCTCCACTGTCTCGGAGAACACGCCAGTTCCGTCACTATTCAAAAGCCAGGGCCCAATTGCGCCACCTCCGACGCAATCGCTGCCAAAATTGCCTCCCCCGCGGCCGGCTTCTGGTGGCCGAGACAGCGTTCGGGACCGTCGGCTGTCCGGGCAGAACGCCAAGCAGCTGAAGATCGAGACACAGCAGCTTGGGCCTAAGGTCAGGGAGCCGGCCACCGCGGGCCCTATGCTGCAGAACCCGGAACTGCCTGTGAACACCATGCTGCCCCAGACCGCCGGCCTCATCAGCCAGCAGCGGCAGACCCTCGCGGCTGTTCCCAACCGATCTGTCTTGTTACACCGCGGGCCGTCGCCCATCCCTTCTGGGATCTCTATTGAAGCGGCACCGCCGACGCCGCCTGTGCCTACCGGCTTCCAGGACTCGGACAGCCGGTCTGGGTCGTCGTCCAACACGTCGAAGCCGCCCACCCTCCGCAAGAACTTCTCCTCCAGTTCTCTCAAGAACATGAAGACGCGGAAGCTCTCCGTCTCCAACATGGACGAGTACTCGGACATCTCTCCGGGCACGCCCATCTCCAACCCTTTCAACAGCGTCTCGGCGGCCCGCCTGCCCGCCATGCCCTCCCTCCCTACGCCTGTGGCTTCTGCCTTCCGGGATCGTATGACCTCAGCAGCTGGCGGCTACCACCTGTTTGATGCCGATATCCATACGCCCAGGTCGCCGACCGAGCGGGCCCCGGCGACGTCAGACGGCGCTCCGGTACCTCTGGAGCCGTGTCCCAAGGAGACGATGCTCCGCCCCTTCTGGCTGATGCGGGCGCTGTACCAGACGCTGTGCCACCCCAAGGGCGGGTACGTCAGCAACAAGCTGTTCGTACCGCGGGATGCCTGGCGCACCAAGGGCGTCAAGATCAAGAACGTGGAGGAGAAGATCAGCCAGTGCGACCTGCTCACCGCCGCCCTGCAGAAGCTCGACAGGGTGAACACGGACGATGCAGATGCCGTGCTGGAGGAGATGCAGAGCCTGGAGGCCGTGCTCGAGCAGGTGCAGACGTTCTTGGCCCGGCGGCTGGGCAACGATGTCGGCGTGCAGACCGCAGGCGCCATGTTCAAGGATGCAGACGGTGCCATGGACGGGCAGGACGGCAAGGCGATCCCGCGGAACAACTCGGTCAGCCAGAAGGGAGCTTTCAGCTGGAAGCGGCTCCGGAGCAAGACCAGCTCGACCACCATCAGCAACTCGTACCAGGGCGGAACAGGTCGGAAGGAGTCAGGTGCTGCAGCAGAGGCACTGCTGGCTACGCTGCCGTTCACGGATTATCCTACTTCTAAGCCAAGCAAGAGAGACGTGAGCGCGGTGCAGTTCAGCGGACCCAATGCTCACTACATGGCCGCGCTGGCGAGATTATTTGACGCAGCGCAATGCATAGGTACGGTTTTTTGGTGGTTTCCCCCCCCCCCCCCTTCCTTTTTCTTCTGCTTTTTTTTTTTTTCATGTGATTCACATCCTCTGGAGCAATCAACCTTGCTGACCAAGTGTTCTCTTCCTCTCTCTCTCTCTCTAGACCAACTCGCCCGACAAGTTGAGGATCCTGGGCTCCGACACCAGGACAAGACACAGGTGGGCCTTGAGCTCAGCACTAGGCACGCTGCCGAGTTCTTTGCCTTCTATGTCTGCCGATTTGTGCTCCAGGACTTGACCATGTTGTTGGACAAGTTTATCAAGAGGGGAAGCGAATGGGTGCTTGTCTAGTTGGCCCTGGGCTGTCTTGTCTTGTCTACGACGTACTTGCATTGGTATGAGGAAAAAGATGCATGGCTATCTCAAATGGTTACCTTTTTTTCCTTCTTTTTCTTCTCTCTCTTTATTTCTTCTTTCCTTCCCATCTCCCCCCCCCCCTCTCTTATTATCTTTTCTTCTTTTGCGTCTATATATTAAGGCCCTACGGGGCAACGAAGTTGAATGCCCAGGGCGAGGCATTATTGACCTTGGGATATTTTCTTCTTCTTTGGGATGCTGAATGATGGGTTTGCACCTTGGTGTTATGAAGGAAGATATCCCGCATTGGACTGCATACAGTTTCAATGACAAATCCGCATTTGCTGTTCACCTGCCAGCTTGCAATTTTATTCTTACACACTGGTGCTCGTCGTGATTTCGATTTGAATAAGAGATTAAACACTAAGGACCTTTTTAAGTACCTTAAATAAGTGAGTACTTTACTCAACTATAAGTGCTGGCTTGGAAGCCTATAATTTGGGGGGGGGGGGGGGGAATACATACTACCCTGGCCGCGATAAGATAAGAAAATTAACCATCGTAAACGTCGAGGAAATTTGGAGGAGCCGCCGATTCAGAACTCAAGACGACTTGTCGAACAACACAGAAAACGCCATGTTTGGTCCCTCCTAACCTCTTCTCATTTCCTGCACTTCCCTTTCTGTCGATTGGATGCGCGGGTCTCTTCAGTCGCTGGTTTCGATGCGACAATGTCTGCGACCCATCCGAACAAGCCGCGCCCTGCGCAGCTTCGCGGGTCATGACAAGAAGACCATTCGACCTCCTCCCCAGCGCGGATTGTCCTCGACGACGACGACGACGACGACCACCCGCTGCTCTTCGAGTCTGCACCGCCCCAGCTTGTGGGCTCATCGTAACCCTCGACGATCCCCGCTGGAACATATCCTACAAAGGGGTCCCCCGAGGAGGACGGCCTGGAGGGGCTACAGCGTGTCCAGGAAGGAGCCGAGCGAGCTCGAGAAGCGCATTGCGGCCATCCCGCTCGAGCGGTTCCGGAACTTCTGCATTGTCGCGCATATCGACCATGGCAAGAGCACGCTCAGTGACCGGCTGCTGGAGATTACGGGGACCATCTCGGCCAGTGATGAGAACAAACAAATCCTTGTGCGATGATTGTCTTCCTTCCCCTTTCCTAAAGTCTCGGCAAGGCCTCTTCTTGATGCTGATGATTTCTACTTGTTCTCGGCTCGCACAGGATAAACTCGACGTCGAACGCGAACGAGGTATCACGGTGAAGGCGCAGACATGCACCATGATTTACAAGTACAAGGGCGAGGACTACCTGCTCCACCTGGTCGACACGCCCGGCCACGTCGACTTCCGCGCCGAGGTGACGCGGTCCTACGCCTCGTGTGGCGGGGCCCTGCTGCTGGTGGATGCGTCGCAGGGCATCCAGGCGCAGACCGTCGCCAACTTCTACACGGCCTTCGCCCAGGAGCTCACCATGATCCCCGTCGTCAACAAGATCGACCTCCCCACGGCTGACGTCGAGAGGGCCATCGGGCAGCTCCAGGAGACATTCGAGCTGGGCGTCGAGGGCCACGAGGGCGGCAGGCCGGTGCTGGTCAGCGCCAAGTCGGGCAAGAATGTCGAGGCTATCCTGCCGGCGGTCATTGAGCGTATTCCGGCGCCCAAGGGGGAAGACAGCAGGCCGTTGCGGCTGCTGCTTGTCGACTCGTGGTATGACACCTTCCGGGGGGTCATCCTACTGGTGCGGCTGTTTGACGGGACCATCAGGGCTGGCGACCCCATCATCTCGCTTGCTACGGGCAAGAAGTACACCGTGGGCGAGGTGGGCATCCAGTATCCCCACCCGGTACCACAGTCGGTACTGCGGGCAGGCCAGGTCGGCTACATCCTCATGAACCCCGGCATGAAGAGGATACAGGACGCCAAGATCGGGGACACGTTCACGACGCAGGGCAACGAGGACACGGTGGAGATGTATCCTGGCTTCGAGGAGCCAAAGCCCATGGTGTTTGTGGGGGCGTTCCCTACAGACCAGTCCGACTACACGAAGCTGTCGGAGAGCATCAGCCACCTCGTCCTCAACGACCGCAGCATCACCCTGCAGAAAGACCACTCGGAAGCCCTGGGCGCGGGCTGGCGCCTTGGGTTCCTGGGCAGCCTCCACTGCTCGGTCTTCCAGGACAGGCTGCGACAGGAGCACGGCGCCAGCGTCATCATCACGGAACCGTCAGTGCCCTCTCGAATCGTCTACACGGACGGCAAGGAGGAGATCATCACCAACCCGGCCGAGTTCCCGAGCGACGACAACCACAGGGCCCGGGCGGCCACCTTCTACGAGCCGTTTGTGCACGCGACCATCACGCTGCCGGAGGAGTACCTGGGGCGGGTCATCGAGCTGTGCGAGAGCAGCCGGGGCCAGCAGGTCAGCCTCGAGTTCTTCCACGCCACGCAGGTGATCCTCAAGTACGACATCCCGTCGTCGGCGCTGGTGGACGACCTCTTTGGCAGGCTGAAGGGCGCGACCAAGGGCTACGCGACGCTGGACTACGAGGACGCGGGGTGGCGGGAGAGCAAGCTGCAGAAGCTCCAGCTGCTGGTCAACAAGAAGCCGGTGGACGCCATCTGCCGGGTGGTGCACGCCAGCCAGGTGGACCGGCTGGGCAAGCACTGGGCGGCCAAGTTCAAGGAACACGTGGACCGGCAGATGTTTGAGATTGTGATCCAGGCGGCGGTGGGGCGGCGCATCATCGCGAGGGAGACGCTCAAGCCGTTCCGCAAGGACGTGCTGCAGAAGCTGCACGCGGCCGACATCACGAGGCGGAAGAAGCTGCTGGAGAAGCAGAAGGAGGGGAGGAAGAAGCTGAACGCCATCGGCAATGTGATCATCGACCAGTCGAGCTTCCAGAAATTCCTGACCAAGTAAGGTTCAGGAGGATTCAAGGAGGGAGGGGGGGAAGGGGGCAGCAGCAGGAGGAGGAGGAGGTTCAGCCTTGAAATCTCCGGTTTTAGATGTTCGGTTTGACATGTCTGCGTCTGGAGCCCCGACGCTCCATCCGACACTGTAGCGTTACAACAACAACAACAACAACAACAACATAGAAGAGAAGGGGGAGGGAGGGCTGAAGAGGGCTGAGATGGATAACGCCGCGACAAGCGACAAGGTTTACTATCTTTCTCGCCGACATGCGCCCGTCCCCTCGTCCCTGCGGAGATCATTCAGAGCGCGATATACCAGCTCGCTATTATTCTCTCTCTCTCACACACACACAAACAAGTTTGACACCGTACTCGATGCAAGCAAGCATGCATTGTCGCGGGGAGAGGGGGAAGGGGGAGGGGGGCATGTGACGACCCAAACATGGTGTCATCGGACACTGAATCTGGGCTGCGAGTTGAGGGCACGACAATCAACACCAAACCACCCGCAGGTTATTACTGGGGCTCAGCCCTGGGGGTGGCAAGTTTTTGTCGTGTCGTGAATCTCTCTCTCTCTCTCTCTCTGTGTGTGTGTGTGTGTGTGTGAGGGCTACTACTATGTACGAGGGGGAAAAAACCCCGTATACACACACACACATACGATCGCTAGTATGTATTTGTCTTGTCAAAAAACCTATTTACAGTACATAAAGGGCCCACCTCCACCCTACAACTTTTGCCCACCGCCTATCCGGCGTATCCACATGTTCCGACCGTTGACCCTGGATCAAGCTCGAACGCCATCCGATTTCTGGCAGGTCGAAAGACGCCATGAGCTGAAATCCTCCCCCGTGAACTGAATCGCGGCAATGTCACTCTCGGTAGGCATCGCCGATATTACGAGAACGGCCCGGGGGAGAAAGAGGCTTGGACAAGGACAAGAATGAAGAAGGAAGAAAGAAAAAAGAGAAAAAAAAAGAGAGAGAGAGAGAGAAAACAAGACCCGCATCTTGGCACCGGCTTGCTAAGCCGTGTGGCACCCTTTCCCCCCTCGTTTCTCACGAAAAGTTGTACTGTTGGTGGAGATTTTCACAGCTGGGGCGGGTTGCATCTTTGCAAATCACGACGATAATGCTGCGGTGCCATTCCCAACGTTGTCTGCCGCCCGCACTACGCCGCCACATGGGAACCAGGATTGTCTTTTGAGAGGAGGCTTGGTGATCCAAGATAGTAAGGTTTTTTTTTTTTTTTTTTTTTTCTCTCTCTCCCTTTCTGTTTTCTTTCTTTCCCTGTTTTCTTCCCCCTCCCCTTCTCACACTTTTAGTTTTTTTTTTTTGGCTTTTTCTTTTGGTCTCCGGTAGGGAGATGAGGCTTTTTTTTTTCTTCTTTTTTTCCATCTTTTTTTAGCCTTCTTCTTTTTTTTTTCCCCCCCTCCCCCCCCCGTCGCACAGACACGAGCATGCTTTCTCTCTTCCTCTCTGACTAACCGACCGCAGACGTATGTGTGTACATGTATGTGTGTATGTTTGTATGTATGTGACTGACTGACTGACTGACTGACTCTTTCAGATCAACATCGTCGCTTCTTGTTGACCCTCAGAGGAGACAGTTGGAACTGTTTAGCGAGATGACCCAGGTGGCAACCCTTGCTGCAGGTCCAAACCTACTGTGGTAGAAGGATGAATGAATGTTACATACATCAGCCATGTTCTAGAGGTCATCGACAAAACAGTGGAAACAGTGAGCAGTTGTGTATCACTTGTCAACTCTGGGCGCTCCATCCCCCCCGGTGGTAAGAGTGATACATACATAGTATACGGTGGTAATGTATGTGTGAGGTGTGAGGTGTGGCAACGGGGTGGATACTACCTGACTCTCTCACTCTTCTGACTACACACTTACTCACTGCATACTTTGTACTGTGTTATCTTTTTTTCTTTTTTTCTTTCCACTTTATCACACACCTCTCACACCTTATTTCTCTGGCGATATGTACACCTGACTGACCTACTGATCAGTCCCAAGTTCAGAACCCCTGAAACAAGGCACTGCTACTCGTTTGTTCGTACCTTGCAGGAGGCGCAGATGGGGGAGTCGTTCGTTTCGCATTCCAATGCATAATAAACCTTATTCAGGCGCTAGGTCAAGGCTGGGGCTCAGCTGCGAAGCCTCCCCCCCGAGGATCACTTCGATCGTCTTGGATCATTGGCGATGGGCACATTTGGCAGGCTGAGGCGCAATCTCGGGGATTCCTGGAGAAAGAAAGAAAAAGAGAAAGAAAAAATATAGAGAGAGAGAGAGAAGGAGACGAGAGAAGAAAAAGACGTCAAGGGGAAGAAGAAAAAAAACAAAAACCTTGACGCCGTATCTTCATTCCTTACACCGCAAGAAAGAAGGGGGAAAGAAGAGAGAAAAAAGAAAAGAAAGAAGCCTTTTCCTGACCTACGGGACGAATTTTTTTTTTTTTATAATTTCTATCCTCAGGACGCGCCTTCCTTGTGGCTGACTCGACCCCTCCTGCGGTCATCGCTCAACACCAACAACACCAACACCAACCACCGCCACCACCACCACCACCACCACTACTACTCTCCATCCATCCATCAGTCATCTATCTATCCTTGATTTAATTTTTGTTTCATATTATTTCTTCTTTCTTCTTTCTTCTTCTTCTTTTCTCCCCTCCCCTCCTCTCTCCCTCTCCATCCCCCCAGAGAAAGAGACACACACCCCATGTCTCTACAACACCAACCACAACAACTTCCCCCTCATCATCAACAACAGCAGCCACCAAGTTGTTGGACCTGTCGGGTCCGGCGCAAGAAATGCGACCGGACGAAACCAAGATGCAGTGCCTGCGCGGCGCTGGAGATCACCTGCCACTACAGTGAGGCGAGGCCGGAATGGATGGACGGCGGAGAGAGGCAGGAGGAGATGGCCAAGGTGATCAAGGCCGAGGTCAGGCAGGGCTCCGAGGCACGCCGCGAGAGGCAGTACATCCAGGTCCTGACCCTGCACGAGGACCGCGTTCGCATGGACGAGCCCGAGGAGAGGCCCGCGCCCCAGCAGCAGCGCCCAAGCCTGCTGTCTCTCCACAATAACAACAACAACAACAACAACAACAACAGCGGCAGCAACAGCAACAGCGCTCATCCCTCCTCCTCGTCCGACGACCGTGACGACAAGAGCGACCTGGGCCTGCTCGACACCAACAGCAACAACAACAACAACAACAATAACACTAACCACTACGCCACGGCGATGATCGGCAGCCACACGCCAGACTCGAGCCCCCCGTCGTCCTCCACGGGCATCTCGCCCAGGCCTGTCTGTCCAGACTGCGTGGCCGACGGCTACGTGGGCCTGGCGCCCCTCCCGGCCATGCATGCCCACGAGTGCACAGTGTGGAACCTGTTGGGCCTGGACAACGACAGGGACCGCTCGATGGCGGCCGACGTGGAGACGGACTTCACCATCACGTTCCTGGACTACGTGTTCCCATTCATCTACCCCTTCTACCAGCCGTCGATCCTGGAGGGCGGGCGGAGCTGGCTGCTGGCGATGCTCCGCGGCAACACGGCCTTCTTCCACTCGGGCATGAGCCTCAGCGCCTACTTCTTCACGGTCATCCTGCGGGGCGGGGACCGTCACCAGGTGTGCTCGCAGCAGATCTGGAACAAGCTGGTGGCGCACGTGGACACGGCGGTCAAGGCGATGCAGCAGGACATGGAGGACCTCAAGAGGGGCCAGGACGGCCGGTCGACCATCTTCCAGAAGGGCAAGACCATGGAGAGCATCATCCAGCTGCTCATCCTCGAGCACTCGATGGCCAGGACGTCGGACTGGAACGTGCACCTCTCGGCCGCCATGGCCATCTTCCAGGAGATCTTTGACGAGTACGGCACCGACGAGACCGGCAAGCCCAACATGGTGCTGGCCGTGCAGGCCCTCACCAGGCCGTCCTGGCAGAAGTTCATGGCCGAGCGTGTCGTGTGGCACTGTGACCAGGGCGCATTCCGCTTCTACACGGCCGTCCTCCTCTTCACGGACATCATCGCGAGCACCTGCCTCGAGGGCCCGCCCCGCCTGCGGAAATACCACAGCATCATAGTCAAGGAGGACGAGGGCAGCCCGCCGTGCGAGAAGCTCCGCATGGAGAACTTCTTTGGGTGCCAGGGCTGGGTGCTGACGACCATCGGCGACATCGCCCTCCTCGACGCCTGGAAGAAGGAGTCCAGGTCCCAGGGCAAGTTCCGCCCCGACGAGCTGCTCGAGCACGGCAGCCACCTCCACCAGCGCCTCCAGCAGGGGCTCGCCCGCCTCGACAGGGACAGCCTCCGCCGGCGCATCCCCAACGACATCACCGCCGTGCTCCGCTCCTACTACCGCGCCGACGGCCCGCAGATCCGCGCCGACGAGCAGGTCAACGCCACCCGCATCTGGGCCCTCGCCGCCACCGCCTACCTGGGCGTCGTCGTCACGGGCTGGGCCGCCGCCACCAAGGCCGCCGCCAGCAGTATCGCCGTCGCCATGCAGCTGCTGTACAGCATCTCGTCGCCCGCCGTGCTGCGGAGCCTGTCGTGGCCCTTCTTTGTGCTGGGCTGCCTAGCCACGCGGGAGCAGGAGCAGATGTTCACGCAGATGGCGAGCTGCATGGGGCCCTTGCTCGAGTTTGGCACCGTCGGGGAGGCCATGCGGATCATGAGGAGGGTGTGGGAGCTACGGGATATGAACGGCCTTGATATGGACACGTGGGATATTGCTGCTTGTTCTAGGGTGTTTGGCACGCAGGTGCTCATGACTTGAGAGTCAGAGAGGTTTTATCTTCTCTCTCTCTCTCCCTCCCTCCCTCTCTCTCTCTCCCTTCTTCTTCTTCTTTGAACTCGTTTCCACGACGGCGTACTATTTTTATGAGAAAGATGGTGCATCAGAACCAATTGAAGCCATGTAGGGAAAACCTCAAATGCAGTGTTTCCCCCCATCCCCCCCCCCTTTTACCCCCCCTTTTTTTGTTTCTTTCCTCTGGATCAATATGAGAGAGAGAGAGATAACTGAAGCCCGAGGAATAAACCCACAATGGAGGTTCCCTCATGTCATATATTATCATAGCTTTCAGGCATGGTATAAGATATATATATGCATATACATATATATATATGCCCAAACAATTTGTGTATAGGAGATGTTACCAAATATGCCTTTTTCCATTCTTGCAGCGAATTTCTGTATTATTATTATTATGAATCTCACACATTTGGTTACTTCATTTCCCCTCCTATCCCTCCCTCCCTCTCTTCATTACTGTCGAATATCTACCCCAATGCCATACCAGAAATCACACCTCTCCATCAGATCCGACCCGGCAAGGTTCTCCATGCCCGTGCCTCCTCCCGTCGAGAACAACAGCCTCCCCTGCGCCGTGTCGTTCCAAGGCACCCACTCGGCCGTCCCACGCAGCCGGTGCGTGTTGGGGTCCAGCGTCCTGATGAACGAGGTCCAGTACCCCTGCACGACAGGCACCGCATACGCGTTGACCCCGCCCGGGTAGTAACTGGCAGGCGACGCCCCGTTGGTGTTCTCGGGCCCAAAGATGGCATTCAGCTCGACCGTGTGCTCGACGCCGTAGCCTTCGGCCTGCTGGGTCGGGTCCTCGACGTTCCAGCGGTAGGCGTACGACTGCGGCACGCCGTACTCGCGGAACCTGGCCGAGATGTAGAGGCCGGGACACATGTAGCGCATCTCGCCGTAGACGTTGCTGACCTGGCGCCAGTAGCAGCCGGTGCCGGGGCAGGTCTGGTTGGGGTTCGGGTAGAGGGAGTTGATCTGGCCAAGGTCGGCCAGGGACACAAAGGGGAACTGGTTCTTGATGAACATGTTGCTCTCCTGCAGGGTGCTGGTGTTGGACGGGGTGAAGATGGTCCCGCCGTTGGTGTCGTCGCCAAAGATCACGGGCACCCTGATGAACTTGCCCTGGGCAAAGGCCTCGTAGGTGACGTCCTGGATGAGGTCGCCGTCGATGACGGGGTTGTACATGTACAGGGGCGGTGCGGCCGCGCCGGGGAAGGGGATGTTGTAGTTTACATCCTGGACCTCCACGGCCGTCTTGGACCGGAGGCAGGCCAGCGTGCTGTTGCCCACGCACCCCAGCCGGACCGCCAGGTTGTCGTACTGCCACTGCGACTGGTCCACCGTGTACACCGTCGCGAACGAGACCGACTCCGCCGCCGCGGCGTGGAAATACCCTTCGTCCCGGCCCCCGTACGCGATCAGGTGCAGGCTCACGCTCGCCGCGCCCGCCGAGTCCCCGCCCAGGACCACATGGTCCGGATCGCCGCCGAAGCGAGAGACGTGCGCCTGCACCCACTGCATCACCTTGCGCTGGTCAAACAGCCCGTTGTTGGGCGGGATGGCGCCGCCGTCGGTGAGGAACCCGTACGGCCCGACGCGGTAGTTGAAGGTGATGACGAGGATGTTGTTGCCGCTGGCGTTGATGAGCCCTGTGCCGTTGAGGTTGGGGTTGCTGTCGACGTTGAAGCCGCCGCCCTGGATGAAGAGGTAGACGGGGAGCTTGGACCTCGTCGTTGCGTTGCTGGGCGCGTAGACGTCAAGGTAGAGGCAGTCCTCGGATGTGGCTGTGTTGTCTGATGGGCTGTTTGTGCCGAGACAGTATGGGCCATGCTAAATATATATATATATATATATTGTTGTATAAGTTTTTGAATTTATTTGGGGGGGGGGGGTCTGCTGGGTTGCAAGTAATTAATATCTGCTCGAGTACTTACTTGGTCTGCGATTTGTATAGTACGGTTGAGCAGAGGGTCCTGGGGACGAGCAAAGCGGAGGTCCCCGACAGGAGGCGCTGCGTAACGTATCCCGAGCCCTAGTAGTTATAAGATTCAGCCTTTAGAAATAATATGTCTCCTCGTTGAGACTCTATGAAAAGATGAGAGGGATGCAGAGGTAACCCAAGGCTCGGTTCCGGCTTGTTTTAGGTAGAGGAGGGAAGAAGCAACCTAAAAAAAATAAAAATAAAAATAACCACTCCATACATATGTGCACGCACACACATACACACTCTCTCTCTCTCATACAACACACTATTCCAAAAGACCTACATTGAGTAACGCCAGTTCCACGCTGTTCCGTGCCTACATAGGTCGAGTAGTTCAGGTTGACGGTAACATCCACGGCCTCGACTTGTGGGCTGAGACAGCCTATAAGACCTGCGAGGGCAAGCCCAACATAACCACGAAGCCTAGCCATGATGAAATCGTTAATGAAGAGCAGATAGAAGGAGTAGCAGGAGGAGGAGGAGGAGGAGGAGGAAAAAGAAAGAACAACGAGGGGAAGAAACTTTCTCCTCCCAAGGTCAGAGCCGGCGGTGTGCGTTTGTGTGTCTTGCCCTCGTCTTAGGGGGTTTACCTTCAGCTATACTTGCTTTTTTGCGAGCACAGACATGTGGCTAATGTACGTACTTAGTGGGCTTCTTAAGTATCCACTGTCATCATCATATATTGCATACAATAGTGGCAGATGGGACCTCCGCATCCTCGGGGGATACAGGATCATAATAATACCGGGGCATACACGTATACGAGATCAAAGTCCCTTCATGATTCTAGGGTGTTTTTTTTTTTTTTTCTTCCCCCCCCCCCTTTGGGAGGGGTTTTTCTCTCAACCCCTCTCCCTTGTTTGGTCACCATCGCGGGGACGTGACCTGTTGTCGGTCAAGGTACAACTGCGCGAACCCGAGGTCTTGTTCCCTACGGTGTGGATGGGATATACATACATACAAAAACACAGAGAGACAAGACCTGTCTCAATTTAGGTCTTTTTCTGCCCATCATGTGGCCGGCAGACGTGCATACGCGCAGCCGCTTTGTGGGGGAGCGGGAAGAGCAGGTGAACAGATCAAGATTTATGCTGTACCCCGGATCGGGACCAGGAGATGGGGGTGGGGGAAACCCACTTGATCAGCAGTCATTCGTCCTGTGTGGGAAACGGATCTCGGTCTTAAGATGTATGTATGTTGTCACGGTAGTAGTATGGCCCGAGTCCTGCATTTACATGCATGCAGTTGTGCCCAATATTACGTGTTGTATTGGGAAATAATAATATTACGGGGAAGTCGTATTATTAGGAACCTTTAGCCAGCCGTTTTGACTTTGATTGTTCCATATTATGTGTTTCGTATACACACAAATAAACACACACAAATATATTCACATACATTATTTATATGTATGTGTGTGTGCCTGTCTGGTTCCGCAAGTATGCAGTCGTTCCGGGGACGACTTGGTCGTGTGCTGTACGTCCGCCTCTTACCCTGCTTTATCATGATTACCGAACATGGAGATGATGTGATGTGGTCAACTCAGATTTTTAGGTTTGCCAGGCAATAGTGCGGACGAAGATGCAGCACATGGACCTGGCGCGGGGAGAAAGACGCGTGTCCCTTGCAGCTGGCCCTCCCGTTTTGGAGCTGTCCTTGTAGACTATCACCGTGAATGACCATGATGACGCCGTTTATGAAGAAAAGCCTTCCACTTTGAGAATGTTTCCATTGGTAGGCAGTCAAGTGACAGGAAATGTCAACGTTACTTTCACTATCCTCTATTATAGGAGGGGACATGATGTGCAATGGAAGCACGTAATTCTTAGAGGATGCGGTTATTAGTTTTTTTTTTTTTTTTTTTTTAATTCTTTGTTTATTTTATTTTTTGACACAGAAAATATTTATAATCATCAGTACTTAGGTAGACTATTCACACCCCTCGGGTTAATTATCCTATCTCTTTTGCTGATTTATATAATATCACTACTCAGTTTATCTTATCCTTTCTTTCCTCTTTCACTACTTAACCACGGGAGAAGAATAGTGATAAGTACTGTCGGAATATTGTGTCCTGAAATTGTTTCTATTTTAATGAAAAAGAAAGAAGAAAAAAGAAAAGAGACCAAGAGAATGAAACGATGGGCTGTTCCTTTTCCAGAGGTATCCCACGCCCACGCCCCCCATTCAGTACTTGTTTTGAGTGAGAAATTCTCAGCTTATATCAAACCACACCTTTCCAGCCTGCGCTGGAGATGGCATCCCTTCGTGCTCATATACTTTGTCTTGGCAAAATATATTTCCATATACTCTTATGTATAATGTGACTAGACACGCTCGTCAGCCAGGGCGAATCCTTCGCTTCCCCCTCGAACGTGTACTTGGGGGGTGGGAGGGGAGTCCAGACCAACCTCCCTCGGTTAGCAGCGGTGACTCGGCGAGGTCACATTGCGCGTTCACAAAATCTCTCAGGGGTGGGTTCATCTTGGTCATTTTTCACCGGATAATAAATGATGTACTGTAGCAGCAGTCTTCCGCCTCTGTCTTAGTCCGCGATATTATTCCCGTCGGCGATCACTTTCAGCTGTACCATTGGCTTGCTTTCTTTCTTTTTCTTGTCTCCCTTGCTGAACGAGAATAAGATAGATCATTAATCACCTGGAGGGCCAGACCACCGGATCTACTGCTTCTAATCTCTCACGTGCACTGACAGATTGCAACCCCCCCCCCCCAAAACTTCCACCTCGGGCTTGAGAATGTGGGTAAGTAAGAAGTCGAATCACTCCCACGGCTGGCTTGATTTAAGAAATTTAAAATAAAAAAGAAGTAGAAGAAGAAGAAGAGGCGTCTAAAAAGAACCCTAATCAAAGAGGCTTGAAGGTACAACAGGCTGCAAGGGCTGTCGGAGCAGTCGATGCGGTTCCAGCCACCTGCCGCAGCGGTCAGCAGTCCGTCATGCGATTGGGGGGGTTTCGTTTTTATCTGGCAAGTGTCGACACTTATCTGCGACAAAGACGGCTCGAAGGGCGTGTTGCCAGAGAGCAGTCAAATGCTCCCTTTTCTTCTTCTTCTTCTTTTCAAGCAAAGAAGAAGAGAGAAAGACAAAAAATCAACACCAAGAAACTCTTTGCGTCTGTGTATTCTGCCAACGACGAGCGCAACAAGAAGGTTTTTGACATGCCGAAACCTAAACTAGGTCACAGAATTCGGATGAGTGTCTCGGCTGAGACCAAACTAACATTTCACCACCATCATCATCAGCTTTACTACTTCTGCTATGGTGCTCCTCGGTTGGGAGGGCAGCTGAAAGATTTGAATACTTACTTTTGATTTCCTCTATAGAAAGAAAAAAAAAAAACCGACCGGAAGAAAAAGGAAAAGAAACAGCACAAAGAAGGGGGGGGGGGGAAGGAAAAATTCCACACCCTTCCTTTTGCCCTTCTCTCCTTCTCAATAGTTATTTCTTCGAGATGATCTCGCCAACGTCATCCTCGCCTTCAGCTCTTAGATGTCGGATAGGACCATCGTCGAGCCATCAACTAACTGTACCATGTAGACGAGGCTTTGTCCTGCGCGCACTCGACCCGCCAACAGTGGAGTCGGCGAACCTGAGAGCCCGCAAAAAGAGAGTTCCCCGGCCATGCCCATCACTAGCCAGGCACACAGCTGTCAATTGGCTAGGACCCGTCCACCCCCTGAGATCTCTGGGTTTTCCTGTGTTTGACGATATCCATGCGCCTCCTGCAGCGGATTTTCCGGCTGGAAGTAGCCTAGGCCCCCCCGTAAGATAGTGGGTGTTGACTTGTTGAAGGGGGGAGAAGACGTTTGTTCTCATGTTCGCATCCATCTTTGGTCCTCTCTCTCTTTCAACCTCTCAGCTTCTTAACAACCCCACGTTCATACACCGCTGTTATTATGATCGTTGTTATATGGGAGCCTCACACCATACTACTCCCCTTGCAAACTTACATCATCCTTCTCCCCCTCCTAAGGTGTTCTTTTTAAACTATTTCCTTCCTGCGTCTGTGGCTGCGTTCTAAAGGTCACCCCATCCGGAACCAAATCTTGGCTCTGGTGGTGGGTTAAACCATTGTTCCAGAGCGTTGTAGGGGATTACTACCCAGTATAGCGGGTCGGATAACCCCCCCCCCCCCCAAAATGGTGTACTGCGGGAAGCCCTCGATGGGCTGTCGCACATGTCGAACTAGAAGAATAAAGGTACGCCTTCGTCCACATTGACGATGACGACTTGTCTTTTTTGATTTCCGCCCTTCCTCCCTTTTGGGACTATATCAAATTAACACTTCTTCTTTTCTTCCCTTTACACACAAAAAGTGCGACGAAGCGAAGCCGGTCTGTAATCAGTGTATCAAGTCTCACCGCCACTGCAGCGGATACCGCTCCGACTTTGACATTCTTCATCGAGACGAGACACAAGCCACGGCCAGGCGTGCAAAGCGACAGGCAGAGAAGAAGGCTGCCAAGAAGGCTACCGAACATGCCGGCGACAACGCCCTCAACATCATACAATTCCAAGCTGCTGTCCCGACTAACGGCAGCGGAAGCAGCTGCAGCAGCAGCAGCAGCAAGGTCAAGAGGAAACCATTGGCCACGTCCCTCCTCCTCGAGTTGACGACGACAACGAGAACGACGACGACGACATCATTATCATACTCCTCACCCTCATCGCCGACGGACTCCACTGCATCAGCCGCCTCGCCCCGCCAGCTGGCCCTCGAGTATTCCTTTCCCCTCGCCCCTCCGGCGATCCCTCTGGACCAACATGCCTCGCACTACTTTGCCTCTCATTTCATCATGCTCCCTAGCCAGTCTGGCCGGCGGGCTGGGCATCTAGACTACCTGGTGCCGCTGCTCCAGTCCGAGACCAACCCCAACGGCCCATTTCAGCTCGCCTATAGCGCCTGTGGCCTTGCTGCGATGAGCAACCGTGAGAAGGCCACCAACAGAGATCTGGTCGACCTTTCGTTTCTCCAGCACACGAGGGCCATCAGGGCTGTGGCCGATGCCCTTCGGGATCCTGTGCGATGCAAGACGGACGTAACGTTGGCCTCTGTGTTGCTGCTATGTTTCTTTGAGGTCAGACTTAACTTAATAAAAATTGTTCATCATATACTGACTGAACTCCTCTCTCGACACGGCGCACAGAAAATTACGGCAAGCAAGGAGACGGGTCTGCTGGCATGGCGCACCCATATTGAAGGTGCCATACATATTGTCCACCAACGAGGGCACGAGATGCTCAAGGACAAGTACTCGATGCGCTTATTTAATGCCGTACGCCTGAATATTGTATGTGTCCATTATTATCATCGTCATCATCATCATAACGACCACCCTTTCCTCCTTTTGTCTGTTGGTTCCTTTAGTTACTCAGATACTCAAACATTGTTCTGTCTCTTTTTCTTTCTGCTCTTGTTTACTTTCTCTTCGTTTCTTCTTTGTTCTTTCTTTCCCATTTGTGTTGATCCCTTTTAATTAATATCTGAAATAGATTGCGCGCACGCTCTCCTCCGGGACTGCACCAGCCATGGGCGCGAACTGGTGGACCAGAAACGCCGAGCTCTGCGACCCGGCCGGCGTGCGCTTCCAGCGCTTCTGCCTCGAGATCAGCGACCTCCGCGCTGAGGTGACCAGGCTGATGGCCAGCCTCCCCCGCAACAACGCCGCCCTCGAGCTCATGCTGGAGATGCTCCAGAGGACCAAGAGCCTCGACCACCAGATCGCCACCTGGGCCGCCGCCCTGCCCGCCGAGTCCCAGGCCCGCACACTGTACCACGAGGACAGGCCCGTCGGAAAGGGTGGGCTCCAGAGCGCGCCTGTGTTTCCTGGGCCTGTCGATGTTTATCAAGACGTCGTCATCGCGTCCATGTGGAACGGCATGCGGGCCTCGCGCATTATCCTGTGCTCTCTGCTCATCCGTGTCACTGCCTGGATCTGCTCGCCTGCTGATTACCGCCTCGCGCCCGAGTACAGGACCGCCGTGCAGACCATCAAGACCCTCACTTCTGACCTGATCGCGGCCGTGCCGTTCATGCTGAGCTCTTTTGACGAAGCGGAAGGCGCGGCGCCGCACCCGTCGTTGCGCGGTATCAACCAGGGTAGTTTCTTGTGCGGTACCGATATGCAGTCCAAGATGGTCGGTGGTCTCATGGCGTCGTGGCCGCTGAGTACCGTCAGGTGTTGTGACTTTACCACGGACGAGCAGCGTGAGTGGGTTGTAGGGCGCTTGATGTCCATCGCGCAGGACCTGGGCATCAGATATGCCAGCACGCTTGCACATGTAAGTCTTTCTCCTAAGGCTGATGACGACGATGACGACGACGACGACAGTATTGTATTTGGGGGAGGGGGGGGGGGCGGGGCTGGACACGGTAACTGGTACTGACATGAAAACGGACGCAGACAAAAATCCGCTTTCCCTCTATGCTCATCCGTCGTGACGGACAGATGACGACCCAAGATCCTCTCCAGGAGATTAAGAGGACACTCGCCGTCCGACCAGTCGCTGCTAGTTGATCAAGTTTTCTCAACATCATTCACTCTCACAGCCTTTCTGCGCATACTGTACCTCGTCGATTCTGTATACTATCCTTGTGATGGTCGTCAAGACAGGATGAACCCTTTGAGGACTTGCTAGAGCCAGGCCATGGTGCGACACTGACACCGAAAGTGACCAAAGAAATTTGGTGCTAGACGCATCAAACAATGCACGACATCTCTCTTTTTCTGTACCAGGAGTTCTGGTCTTTCGTCACTTGCTTTTCACATACATTGGCTGGGAGAATAGGATTTCTTTTGACAGTCTTCGGGCGCTGGGCTTTGGGTTTGGCGTTATGTTAATACCTGGGATGGAAACATGCATAAGGCTAGGACATTCTTTTTTTGCAAGTCATTCGGATAGTAATGTGACTGCGGTGCATTGACACGGCCACACATTCCCCCCCCCCCCCCCTTCTCAAAAGAGAGTGTCGCCCTACATATATGAAGTCAAACATCATGACACAAAATACCTAGACAACATTTTCATCAGCGTGGTGCGCGAGCTCATCGAACATTTTCATGAGAACCACATCCAAGCCTTGCTAACCCCCGTGCATTCGATATAATTACTCACAAAGAGAGTTCTTGACGGGTATATTTTATCTCAACTGCTTTGGACAACAAGTGAGGGACATGGAGGGATCCTGCTTATGGTAGAACAATAATGAGAGGTCTCGACTGTGAGAGGAGGAGCTGGTTCAGTCGAGGTTCTGGTCTCGTCACCTTGTATATAATGCAGGATATCGTCATAGAAATAAGAAGTGTCTCAACCCGCCTTATATGATCTGACCCCGGAGCTGGAGCAAATTCAGCGCATGCATGCTTCTTATCACTGCTGTATCAAATGTGGTCGACTCTTCCGAGATTCTCTTGCAGTAATTGAGGAGTAGAGGTATCTGCTTACCTTTAAGCTATAAGAGAGTTTTCACGTAAATTTCCAAATTTCCAAGGCTGGTTTTCTTCTTTCTTGTCTCTTTCGATTTTTCATTGCTGAGGCACACTATCACAACCATAAGTAACTCACCCAATAGCACGTCTGAGACTCCCAGATCTGATTGTCGGCATTGCGCCATGGCCCATAGGCTGCATAATGATCGTCGGCAGGAATAGATAGGCGAGAGATCTGGTGGAACGATTACCAGCCAGGACCACGCACGCATGAACAAAGAAAGAAAAAAGGCCGAGGCTGAGGGAACGGAGACGTGGACCAGGGACTGCGCCCACACCATGACACCTCCCATGCGTAGATCCCGTGGCTTGGTTGGGGAACACCACCCCGGGGCCGATCAACCCAAGAATACCTTTATGTGTGCTGTTTGCTCGGTAGTCGGTTCGGTTCGGTCCTGGCTTGCTTAAGACCTGCCACGAATTGTCAGTCGGCCGCTGCTGGTTCAAGGAGCGAGTAAGTGATGTGATGATCACTTAGTGATTTCTTGGCCTGGTGGTGCTAATTAATTGTACTTTTTTCCCCAGCGGAGGGGGGGAAAAAAAGACAAAGCTACCTACGCTACACAACACAACCTAAGACCCGAAAACTAAGGGGGAAACCGAAGATACCTCCGAGCACGAAACTGAGGAGCTTAACCTGCCAATGTTTCGTGGACGAGGTTCATCTGGGTTGCTCCGAAGAGAGACGAACGCTCTTCGGTAAACGTCTGAGCGTCAGTCTTCAGGGCAGGAGGTAGGAATGGACATTGTGGGAGGCGGCCAGATGCAGACTATTGGTCATGAGTTTGATAAGTGTCACCCCCCTGCCCGAGAGGGGAGACTGGAAACACTTGTTAGATGCTCAGAGTAGTAATTAATTATGAATTTATACCCCAGCTGTCTTTCACACCCGGACATCTTGTGTGGTTCGTCCGAGACTCACAGACCATCTGTCGTCGCATTGCGAAATTCAGTAGAGGGCCGGCACAAACCTCCTAAAAAAGGATTTGTGTCAGTTTCATCAATCATTATCCCCCAGTTTGTACTGTGAAACAGGAGCTCAAGTGTGTTCCAAACCGCAGCGTCAACTCCAAACAAGCGCTTTCGGGCGGGCACACAAAAGGCTTGAGAGAATGTTTGGATTCAAGGTAGACGGGGTTCTGTAACAAGAAAAGGGAAAACAATTCCTCCCCCCCCCCCCCTTCTCTCCCCCTCAATATAGGGTAAAACACAATCTTCCCATATGCTAGGAATAGATTTCAATTATCGTCACTTGACTAATATTGTAGCTTTTTTTGGTCCTCACAGACACACCCTGGGGCGGCCGGGAACATGAGACGAGATGCGGTGCTTCTTGTCCACGCTTGTGGTTCGACACACGCTTGAAACGTGCCCTTGGCGTTTGTGTTGGCGCCTTGTTGTGATGTTCCCGTCGATTTTGTTTGTGCCTGTGTTATGTTAGGATGAGAATTATGTTGCTTTCTTTTGCATTATTTTTTTCGTCTCTCTCTTTTTTTTTCCCCCTTCAATTTTTTCAATTTTTAAACCTTTTAGGTCTTTTCTCTCTAATCAGTTCTTCCCTTTCCTTCTGCCCTCTCCCCCTCCCCCATCTTAGCCGCAATAATACTTACATACCTACCCAGAGACGGCTGCTCAGGAGTATATACGTACCTAGATGAGCATTTTTCAGAATTCTTAAGCCTTATCAACTTGTGATTCCTACTAGATAATCATCGGTGTAACATAAAAAAAATAAAAATGAGATTATAACTACCATTTAGTTTCCTCTATGTTGCCCTAGGAATTGCCACGAGTCAGAGAGAGTGCGTAATGAGGGTGAGTTACGCAACAAATCATTAGAAGACTTTTTTGCCTTAGCCGAAAGAAGAGGAAAGAAAGAAAAAAATGAACAATCACATTTCAAATGTCGCCTGAAGGGAATTGTGATGAATATCTATGGCAGGCCGTAAGCAAGGCGTCAAGTGATGTTCTATATGACTTCAATGATACGTTGCTTGGTCTAGTTTTCACAGTATCGTACGTTTAGACGTCACTTTGTCTGGGCAGGACAACGCAGTCTCATATGATGGGATCAATTAAATAAAAAAAAAATAAAAAAAAACAAAAAAAAAAACAGCCCAGGCATCAATCACCAGACATGACCAAAGTGAACACATCTTGTCCCTTATGACCTCAAATCCAACCCCACACGGTGAGAAGGATGACGTGCTCGGCCGGCAAGGTCGAAGAGTGTGTGTGTGACTATAGAATACACGATCGATTAAGTCATTCAGAGACAAGCAGACTCCTCTGCCCGGAGGAGGTCCGGCGCTGCTGACGTGGAACCTAAGTCGGCTCTCGCCGATAGGGCGCCGTCTGAGCCGGAACAATGACAAAATGGCGCCGAAGAATCCCCTCTGGTAAAGATGATGTGTAGTATGGACTTTGCCGAATGCCGAGCAGGAGAGTAAGGCTGGGCTATTGTATTGGCGCATGCGCGTGAGACCCTTTCCGGGGAGGCCCTTCAACGGTCCTTTTAGGTAAGAATGTCTGAGACATAAGGCGTGCTGGTTGGCGCCAGGTGCTCATCTGGACACTTGGCTACGCTGTTGTGGCTGCCTGGACATCAAGGGCCAGAGACATCTGTCGCACAAAAACATAAGGAGCGAGATCCTTTCTGCGGAGGAGAGACAATCTGGCCTTGACGTCTACACAAGGGAGGAGGAGGAGGAGAAGGAAAAGTCCAGAGTCTTGCGACACAAACAAGGCTGCTCTTATTGTTAATAGTCTCTCTTTCCTGTGTGTATGTGTGTTTAATTATTGTCTATGTAAGAGAGTCAGTAATCAGCCAGCCAGCCAGTCAGTCAGGGAGGGATGTCAAGGTCGCCGTCCACCTACGGGGGGGATTCAGTGTGGTTGACTTACCCAATACAGAATTTCTCAGTTGTATGCAGCAATAGGTACCAAGCATAATACTTGTCGCCATCATCAGCCTCAACCCCCACCCCTACTTACTAGATTGTGGCGGAATGCAGCCCGGAGCCCCAGAATTGTGGCTTGATCCCTCGACTCGCGCGGCTGAGAAAGCCTCGGTCCTCTCTTGCCACCACTTCCTTTTCTTTACGGAGGGTGGGTGAAGAGTTGAGTGGGGACCGAGACTTTCAAAATAGGCCCTGCCTGGCTAGCACCGGCCAAGGAGAGGGGGGGGAGGCAGGAAAAAAAATGAACAAAAATGAGGGCCAAAAAAAATATAAAAAAAATCATTTAGGCCGTGTTTCAAGGGTGGACGGTTTCCCTCCCACTTGAACCCTTTGTGGTTGTATACGCCGCGTACGCCCCGGCACCCTCATCGTATGTTTCAGAAATGTCCAGGCACATCGATTGGATGCGCCCCCTTCAGTCCGGGTCGGGTCTCCACACTGTCGGCATAACCCTGCCGTGGAGGTGCAGCGACTGGTGGGGACTGGGACGATTTTTCTTTTCTTCTCTCTCCTACATTTGACTTGCCTGACCTGCTGCTATGCATGTAATTATGGAACATAGTATCATACTATGTACAAAGATCATACAGATCCTAGCAGGAGGAGGGGGGGAAGGGGAGGAAGTGTGGATGATGAACAACGTCAGGGGCTTTGCTTCCTGGAACTCACGGCAAACCCTTCACCCCTCTGTTTTTTCTCCTTCTTGCCTTTCTTGCCGCTCGCCTCAGACAGCCACCCATCTCCCCCGTCTAAGCCTTGACTCGGCACCTTTCTGTCAGAGCTGACAAGTTGAAAGGTATGTGGGCGATGACCTGCTAGTCTCGCCTCTGTGTCTCTCGCGGTCGAGCCGATCGAAACCCAGCAGCCTGGATGACTTAGTATGTCAGCGCTCGGACGAGGCTCGGACGAGACTCACCTGGTTATGTAAATTTGGTGGTCATGACTGCCCAGCCACATCGTCAACCCAGTGAAGATCTCTTGGTCATGGGAGAGGAAACAACGCACATTGACGGGATGATGGGAATGTTTGGGAGATCACGGAGATCCTCCTGAAGGGCGAGGCAGGGCAAAGCCAAAGCCCTCCTTGGCACACTTTGGGAGCAGAGACGAGACGTTTTGTTGTTTTCGTCTGAAGTCACAACACGTCAGTTCCTGACGACGTTCGAGGAGGGCATTATGTGAACTAGGACAGGGGCCCCTGCATCGTTCGCATGCATAGTGTTGTATATGTGTGTGTGTGTAAGTCCGTGTTGGACCGCCTCCGCGGAATCAGCCTCCTTCTCCTTCTCCCCCCCCCCTCCTGCTGGCCTGGGCTGCGTCATCCTTTTCCTTTGCGGCTCCTCTATCACCTTGTCTCTGAACGGTCTAGCCACAAATGATCCCTTGACGGGAAAGAATGCCCTTGTCTAGAACCCCTCCTCGCGTCCGTTTTGACTGAGGGAGGCAAGCCGATGACCCGCTGCCCAGCCTAGTGGTGGAGCCCAGGGGCTGGCTTCTAGATCGGATACGGCATCCTCTTGCATGCTTGCTGCTCTGCTCTGGCTCTCGCCTGCTCCGTATGGTATGCAGGATGCCCTCGCCCGTCTTGATATATAAAGATGCCTCCGTTCCCTGCATTTTGTGGTCTTCTTGTCTCTTTCTTTCCTCATCAGTCAGGTTTTTCAACACATTTCCACACCTGTACCTATTCCTTGGGAAGGAGTGTTTTTCCTTTTTCTTTTTCCTCTTCGATTCTCATATTCCCTGCATCCAGCTTCAACAAGTTACCTACCCAGGTGGTAGTTTTATTCAACGTTTTTCCTTCTCACTTTCCCTCAAACAAGGCCCTGACCTGATCTCAGACCTTTACCTTCATTTCCTTCCTGATCTTACCTCAGCACGTTAAGAGAGGAATAGAAGAAAGAGAAAGAACAAAAGCAACAAGAAAAGAAAAGGATATATATCTCTCTCTCTTTCAAGATGCAGACCTTTGGCGCATTCCTGGTTGGCTTTCTGGCCGCGAGCAGCGACCTCGCCTCTGCCCTGCCCTCCCAGATGGACATGATCCGGGCTCGCAATGTCCAGACCGGCTCCGTCTCCGTCAACGTGAGGGCTCGGTCCGCCACGTCCTACAAGCACCCTGCACTCGCCATGGCCAAGGCCGTCAACAAGTTCCAGAAGACCATGCCTGCCCACCTCGACGCCATCGTCAAGTCGTACCGCGGCACCTCCAAGCGCGCGGCTGGCTCAGGAACGGCCACCAACACCCCCGAGTCCGAGGACGTGGCGTACCTCACCAACGTGGCCATCGGCACCCCCGCCCAGACCCTCCCCCTCGATTTCGACACCGGCTCGAGTGACCTGTGGGTCTTCAGCTCTGAGACCCCGAGCGACGAGGTCAACGGCCAGAAGACGTATGACGCGGCGTCGAGCTCGACGGCCCAGAAGATGACGGGTGCCACCTGGTCCATCAGCTACGGCGACGGCAGCTCCTCCAGCGGTGATGTCTACACCGACACCGTCACCATCGGCAACCTCACGTATGCCTCCCAGGCCGTCGAGGCGGCCACCACCGTCTCGGACGAGTTCACCGACGACGCTGACAGCTCTGGCCTCGTCGGCCTGGCCATGAGCAGCCTCAACACCGTCTCCCCTACCGCCCAGAACACCTTCTTCGACAACATCAAGTCGACCCTGACCTCGCCTGTCTTCGTGGCCAACCTCAACCATGACACCGCCGGTACCTACACCTTTGGCGCCATTGACTTCACCGGCACCATTCTCTACGCCGACCTGTACAACACCAGCCAGGACCTCTCTGGCTACTGGACCTTCCAGTCCACAGGCTACGCCGTCGGCGACGGCACCACGACCGCGGCAGCGGCCACCACCTCGACCTCCACAGCCGCCAACACCGAGACCGACGGCGGAGGCCACCACAACCACAACAACTCTGCAGACGGCCAGCCAGGCGGTGGCTTCTTCAGGTGGGCTCGCAGCCTCCTGGGCATGCCCGAGGCCCGCGCCACGCACACCACCAAGCAGCACGCCCCGATCTCGGCGCGCACCGTCACCGTGGGCAAGCGCGCCGTCACCCTGACCGACGAGACCATCACCGGCATTGCTGACACCGGCACCACCCTGCTCATGCTGCCTGACGACGTTGTCGCTGCCTACTACGCCGAGGTCTCGGGCGCCGAGGACAGCACCGCCGAGGGCGGCTATGTCTTCCCCTGCGACAGCACCATGCCCGACTTCTCCTTTGGCGTGGGTGATGGTGCCATCACCGTGCCCGGTGACTACATCAACTGGGCTGCTGTTGACACCACCAACACCACCTGCTACGGTGGCCTGCAGAGCGACAGCTCCATCGGCTTCTCCATCTTTGGCGATATCGCTCTCAAGTCTGCGTACGTGGTCTTTGATGGTGGTGAGCAGCGCGTCGGCTGGGCTCAGAAGGCCAGTGTATAAAGTGTTTCTCGATGATAATTTGATGACTGAGAGAGAAAAAGAAAAAAGAACAAAAGAGAGAAAAAGAAAAGAAGATGAATCGGGACGACTGAATCCGAGAGCTCCTCCTTCCTTCTCAGTGGTTTTCGATGGTGAGGGAAAGTGCTTTGCATGAAAGAACATACCCCTTTTTTTGTTTTTGTATGCTCTAGACTAGCGTCGTTTTGTTCCGAGCCCTTGTCGGTCTCTTGCCTTTTCTTCTTTTTCTTCTTTTTTTCTTATTCTTTTCTTGCATTGTGCTTCATCCTTTTCCATCTTCTTCTTCTGCTTATATTTTTCTTTTCTCCATCATCAAAACTATTAGATAGCAAGATATCCTTATCCCAAGCATCAGCATTATGATTACATATGTACTTTTTGTGTACTATTTGCATAGATCTGAATCATTCTTGATACCACTCAGTAGACCTTTTCGCCTCAGTTTAATGCAAAAATAAAATAAAATTAAATAAGAAATCATGATTATGTGAAGTCTTAGATCCGACTTGTATTCGTTGCGCTTTGAGAAAATGAGGCTTTCTTTTGAGATAACCACAGCGCACTCATGGAATTTTACTTGTTCTGCCCAGGTGCAGACGACATGACAACCGCTAGATGTTACCAAGTAGTTGCAGCAGGTGGCACACATAAATAGAGCTTCATATATCCAGAGAAGGTGACGGAAAATTAACAATAAGCAAGCAGGTAAGTGAGCAGTTGATATGGTTTGGCAGAAAGACCATAACAATTCCCCCAAGTGAGGCTCCAGACTTCCATTCCCGACTTCACTTCATAAAATCAACTCAGCCGCAGCCACTTATTCGCCAACAGCCCTAATGAGAATGTGGCTGTTATTGTCCCCGATAGTGAGATGACCTACTTGTCATCACCTGGCACACCAATGCCACATCAGAGAGCACCAATCAAGGTCCCCTAGTATGAGGGGAAAGCTGGGTTGCCGTAATAGAATAGATGACCATGGAGCGAACTTAAGCTAGTATTGATCACCATATATAATGATACTTCTGATGTCTCTCCCGAGGCTGCAAGTGTGACCCCGGACATATATGCAATTCCGAGTCCTCCGCTCAGAGGTACATAATTCCGTTCGGGGAAATCCATATGTACCATTTTATTACTTCTCCAATAATACTACCATGACATGTAACAGCCGTCAGCACTGTGGACAATGTAAGTGTAAGCCCCGCCCTTCAAAGACTTGTCGTGAACGAGAGTCGGCGTTAACTGGGCAAGTCGGATTTGCAATGCTTCGAAATCCAAACACACGTCCCCAATCACGGGCCCCTGGATGTGAGGGTGATCTTGCCTTCTTCCCCGCAGCCCTCCCCAACGGGAACAGGATACGTAGCTGATGGAGAAAGAGAGGGAAGCTTTTGCGAGAGCCTATTGTATAGATCGACCGGACTATTGAATTTGTATTTGTCCCGAGGTCGTGCAACAATTAATAGGGCCTCGAATATTATACCTCTGTCGGTGATAAGAGTCCATAGGTATTATAGTATAAATTGACCTCGCCTCGCTGCATATATTGAACCTGTATTCTATAAGCTGTGCATCATTCCGCCTCTCACTCAGGCCGCTTGCTTAAGACTTCGTTGCCCTTTCTCATATCTAACTCATCTCTTATCACCGTAAACTCTGGAAGGGGTATCTTCCCGACAGGCCAGATGACATCCGAGATCAAGACAGACTTCCTGGTTGTCGGGGCCGGGCCAGCCGGTGCTGCTCTGGCATGCTTTCTCGGACAGAATGGTGAGGCTTAAAACATGCGTACGCCCTTTCATAGAGCCATGGCTCTGACCAAATGTGAATAGGTATGAAGGGCATTGTGGTCGCCGACGCACAAGGCCCGACGGACACGCCAAGAGCGCATCTTGTCAATCCTTTCACTATGGGTGAGGTCCAACGACGTCTTCTTCTTCTTCTTCTTTGCTCTCAGCTGTGAAGTGTTGCGAGAGCCAGGTCCAAATGTTGCTAAACAAGTCGTGTCACCACAAGAATGTCTCCGTGACATCGGCCTAGAAGATGACGGCACAAGAATGTCTGTGGGCCCTGAGTTGATTGGGGCTTTCCGATACTGTCGAAGCCTGCTCGGACAGGAATGGGGCAGAGTCCTCCACTGGGAAGGGGATCCTGAAACGGCGGTACGAGATGATCATTTCTTCCCTTTCCCTGTCACGCCCCCCTCCTAAGTGCCGGATGCTGGTCCTCAACATGCTGAACAGCTGGACAGGCCCAGGTTAAGTCGTCCACGCCCAGCAGGTGGATTGACCTCCCGCAATCGTACATGGAGCCCATCCTGGTCAACAACGCCTCCCACAACGGTTTTGCCGTGCGCTTCTCGACCCAGCTTGAGTCAGTGGAGAAGACTCCCACTGGAGAATGGCTGTGTAGAATGCAGGACCGCGTCCGGCAGGACTCATTCGTCAGTACGTGCTTCAGCGTGTAACCCTCTCGAACAAACTTTCCGCCCGACGACAAACTGACTTCTCATGGCCCAGTCCGCACCAAATTTCTGTTTGGAGCCGATGGCGGCCGCAGTACGGTTGCCCGATCCACGAATGCCAAATTTACATCCATGCCGTCTCAGGGCGTGGCGTGTAATATACTCTTTAGCTGCGATGTGACCCATCTGATGGAAGGGAAACATGCACAACTGCACACGATTAGTTGGTCGCCAGCACTCGACGCCTGCAGATGATGACGAAAACGCTGACCTCTCTTCACCCGGCAGTGAACCCGACGGCGCACTCTCGCCTAGGTACTGGCCCTAGTAAGCATCCCTCGTACCCCCAACTCCCCCAAGCTGTAGGCAGGGCGACGAATGGACGGCGATATGGATACTGATGAAGGCCCTCTTCTCAAGTCATCCGCATGATCCGTCCGTGGCACGAGTGGATGATGGTCACCGTGACGCCGGGAATCGAACTCAGCCAGGATCCTTTCAAAGACCTGAAGCCAGACAGCCCTGAGCTCATCGCGTACATTCGCGAGGCACTCGGGCTCGACGAGAACGCCTTGACCAAAGACATACCGCTCAGGGTCCACCGTCTCGACCCGTGGGTGATCCGTGAGACGGTCGCAGACCACTTGGACCCGGACAACAACGTCTTCGTGCTTGGAGATGCTGCCCACCGTCACCCACCTATTTATGGGCTAGGCAGCAACACCTGTGTCCAGGACGCGTACAATCTGGCGTGGAAAGTCGCTTTCGTGGCGCGTGGTCTCGCCGGCCCAGAGCTACTCCGATCGTATGATGGAGAGCGGCAGCCCGTGGCCGCTCAACTGGTCCGTGAAGCAAATGCTGGCCTCCGCGCCCAACACATGCCGTTGTGGGATATGGGGGGCCTGCTGAGCTCAAGTCCCGAGGAGGGCGCCCAGATGCACTCCTTGCTCCACTCGGCGACGGAGGCAGGTGAAGAGCAGAGGCGGAAGCTGCATGAGGCGTTCGAGGTCAAGGGTATCGAGGGCAAGAGTCTGGGCCTGTGCGGAAACCAGTGGTACACCTCAGACGCCATCTATCTGGACGACGAGACAGGGCCACGGCCGCAGATCAAGGGGGATACCATCACCGAGTTCCAGGTCTGCACGTATCCTGGCACCCGCCTCCCACACGCATGGCTGGACGTACCGGCACGGCGCAGGGCAATCTCGACACATGACCTGGCTGGAAAGGGAGCCTTCTGCCTCTTCACAGGCTATGGTGGCGAGGCGTGGCAGGACGCGGCCGCAGCGATCAGCAAGAAGACGGGCATCCCTATCAACAGCTACAAGATCGGGCTCGGGCTGGAGTGGCAGGACATCGAGCGCCAGTGGTACGCACGCAGGGGGGTCGAGGATAGCGGGTGTGTGCTCGTCCGTCCCGATCGATATGTGGCGTGGAGGTCTGTCAAGAGGGTCGACGACTGCGAAGGAAAGCTGTCCAAGGTGATGGATAAGATTTTGAGCAGGGAAGAAATGATAGTCTGACCATCAACATTGGACACCCAACAGCCCTGGCCATACTTACTAGATTTATTTACCCAGAAACATCAGAATAAGCTTAAAAAAAAGAAGAAAAAAAGAGACATCTGTGCCAGTCCCGCCGCTGAAGGATTGATCGACAAAATATTCCTGGTAGACAGGGAGAGCTGTGTACCCATGCGCTGCTGCTGGATGACCATCAAAGCATGTTCCGATCCAACAGCTAGGTCCATGGAGACCATCAGACAACCACCAGATTTTTCATTGTGTGTGTCAAAGACAGAGTATCTTTTCCCATGGTCCCCTCATCCATGGCAGTGTCAGTGCAGAGTAGTCAAATAGATCAATATACGGTTGGGAGGGTAGACCAAGCCGGGATGAGGATCAAAATGACGGAGAGGAGGTCAACAAGAGATATGAGGAATGAGGCAGGAACCACAAACATCCAGCTGAGTCAGCATCGGGACCAAGCGAGAACCGATAAGACAGGAGATAAGAGTCATGGAATACCCCTGTCCAGCCCAGACCAATGCCCGCCAGCAGGGCCCTGGCAATTTGCAAGCCAATACACATGTAGTACCATAACGTGCATAACAGGCTTCAGGGTAGCAGGGGAACAGGGGGAGCAACGCCAGTGGCCACTGGGGTTGGTGGGCTCTGTAGTACGGGTACAAGGCGTCTAGGCTCATCTCCAAATTTCAAACCTGCTTTGGAGATTTGATTAGATGTGACTGACTTCATCTGGACACCTTTTACTTGCCCACAACTCCCACTTTCTTTCCTTCTCTATCAATCACCTCTTCTGTGTCTACTATTCATTTGTTTCTTCTTTTTTTTCTTTCTTCTTCTCAAAGAAGACTGCACAGCCCAGAGGTTTGACCCCTCTTTTGGTGGTGCTGTGGTTTTTTTTCTTTCTTTTTTTTGGTTGTTATTATTGTTGTTGTTGTCACATGCACACAGCCCAGGCAGAGCTACTGCTGTCAGGGTCTCAGGTTCAGGGCCAAGCTCCTCCAGACCCCGCCAACCCTCTGAACACCACCACCTCTTGTCAAAACAGGATCCCAGCAACGCACACACACACACACACAAGCACCAAGAGGGCAGCACAATTCGATTTCTTAACATCTGCAAGAGACCGACCTGCCGCAGATGCATTCATCAAGTCTGGTGCCCTCCTCAACCATCGTCCCCCCCATAACGACATCGCCCTGAAGAAAAAAAAACTCTCTCAACTCGTCCTTGTCCAGCCTGTTCGAATCCCCTCTGCGCGCGCCGGCCCGATACCGCCCAGCCTGGGTTTGCGATAAACCTCGAGTTCGACCTAGATCTCCTCAGGCCACATCCCCTCGACCAAATCTCAGTCTGGTACTACTCGACATCTACCAGATCCTGGTCCGCCCTCTCCTCCTCCTCCTCCTCCTCCTCGTCGACCTGTCTCTCATCCTCCTCCTGTCATCATGTGGGCCATCTTCGGGGTCCTCTCCGGCACCGTCTACCTTCTCACCATCGTCCTCTCCATACCCATCGCCTTCGATGTTGGGGGTCGTGACTCTGGCCTGGCGTTTAGCCTTTCGATATTTCTTTTCTACTTCCTCTACAGTTTTGTCAAGGCCATAACACCCCAGAGGTCCACGGTGCGCTGGACCCTGACCAACATCATGCGCGTCGCCCAGTGGATCGTCCTGCCTTCGCTGTTGATCTGGTCCCTCAACCGCTTCTCTGTCGATACGGGCTCCTCCGACTGGGTCTCGAGGACTCTTGGCCATATCCGCCCCGTCGTCAAACACACAGACAGCTGGCATGAGTGGTTCTTTGGCCAGGGCGGCCTGCTGGAACACCTCACTCTGGGTGGTTGGGACAAGGGCTTGCGCTACTCCAGCCCTGTCTTCCAGCTCCTCGAGGGGTTCTGCAGCTTGCTGGTCATCCAGGCCGCGGGGCAGATCACAAGATGGCTGGTCAACAGGGGCCGAAGTGATACGTGGGTGGTAAGTTGCTGGGGGCCACCCCCCTTCCTGAAGGGCTTCTTGATCCTGCCACGAGGAGAAGTACCTCTGCTGACCAGTTGTATCGGTGAACCTGCTGCAGATCATCCTCGTCGTCTTCTCCGGTTCCATCATGGCAAGCGCACTCTATTTCCTCTGGCGCGTCGCCCGGTTCCCGCAGATCAGCAACCTTGATGCCACCCTGATCGGCGTCACCATGACATCCGCCGTCTTTCTCTGCGCCTTCGGTATCGGCAGCGGACGAGGCAACCCGGTCGAGTCCTCGCTCCTGTTCGCATATGTGGTCCTCTGCGTCTACCAGATCTTCACCGACTACCTGCCATCAGCCGAGGCTGCTGCGGCTGCCCAGGCCGCGGCAGAGGAGCAGGCCGCAGCATCACAACCCGAGTTCCCACCGCTGCCCCCCATCATCATGGCGTCGTACGCGACCTTCCTCCACATGCTGAGCCAGCTGCCAGGCGCCTTTAGCGACTCCTTCACCTTCCTGTGGGCTGCCTTTCAGACCATCACCCCGAGCGTCATCATCTCCCTTGTCTACCGTATCATCGTCTTCTACTGTGCAACGCGCATCATCCCTGCGGTCCGTGAATCTGGTGCGAGCGCCCTGATGGACGAGCCCTCCAACTTTGACGATTCCTCCGACGCAGCCAATAAGCTGTTCACCTTTGTGTCCTGGTTCTCGCCGTCCATTCTGATTGCGGTCTACACGAGTCTGCTGCTGCAGCACTTTTCGGTCTCTGCCGACGGTGGTATCGACAGCGACGGCATCGGATGGACTCTTAGAGGGGGCGACGCCGGTGGGAATGTGTGGCGCTGGACCAATATCGCAGCCACGATGGCCCTCTACGCCGTCGAGTTGTATCTTGGCAAGGATGAGGTGGACCACTGGAAGACTGACTGAGAGAGGTTGGTATCACGGTCCAGGATGAGCCCTCAAGGACGATGCATATCACTTCTGAGGAAAGAGAAACGATCGACGGAACCCGAGTCACCGACCACAGCAACCCCAGATGAGTTGGTTGATGAGTCAACGGATGACAGGCCGTTGTGCAGAGTCATAATCCACGCAACACGTCCTGAACATGGATCTCTGTGCCCCCCCCCCCGGGGTGGCCATCTCCGTGCAGGTCGCTTTACTGAAAGATTGATCTCTCAAGGGCCCTGGAGAGGGAGGTCCCTCTCGATCTTTTGATCCTGAAGACACGAGGCCGGTGAACTGCACCACTCGCTCACAGGATTGCTTATGCCGTCACAGAAAGGGGCAGTGCGGGACAATGAGCGCTGGTGCGACATGCCGCCAGGAATCCACCGGACCACGCGCGTATGCGTCATACAGGGCAACGAAATCGAAACGGAGGCGGAAGTGAAGAGTTGATACTGATCAATATTATGCAAGGCACCAGATCTCGGGCCCAACCCATATTAGCGTTTGGCGTTCACGGGTTCAGCAGTTGTTTGGCATCTGGAGGACGACTGATCATTGCCGAATCCCGTCTTCGGTCCCCAGTCTACCTACGAGATTTTTTTTATCTTTTTTTTTTTTTTGTCTATGCGCGTGCGATACCACGGATCGTTCGATCTCGCCCCCTCCCCCCTTGCCCATCAATTGATGAGAAGGAAGATGCGGGATGGATTCAATGAAAGCAGTTCAAATATCTTTATGTCCCTTGAGCCAACAACAACAGTGGGAGACTGGGGTGTCTTGCTGTGAAACTTTTTGTTTCCGGAAGCAGACCTTGCAAGATTTTTGTGCCGGGCCTGCGCTGATGTTTTACGACAAGCAATCCGAAAAAGGATGGATGGTTGGTGGTCCGTCCAGGACTCATAGCGGATTTGCTGCGTGTATGGGCTACGTCCTCATGCCAGGAGACAAGACACTGATAATACCTGTCACACTTGAAGGCGGGACGTTTAATGCAGTCCAATATTACTTGAGAATTGCAGATCATTGTCTAGTTCTTTTTACTCGGTCCTTGGTATACTGTCCTTTGATTTTTATTTCAACTTGGGCAATATATCTCTACTTCGTGCCCCTGCCTCTTATCCGCTCTGCCACGGCCGAACGAGTCTAGCCACCGCCACCACTATTGGGCAAATAATTAGAAGAGGATATCGTCACACCGGGTCCAGATGCAACTTTTCACCCGTGCCCCTCCTTTCCCATCATCGACACAAGATATTACCCAGCGCCGACCCGCCAGCCCGGCTGGCTATAAACGAGCAGCCGCAAGAAACCTCAACCCAGGTGTGCCCTGACACTATGCCCTCAGTCCTGATCTGGTACAACCAGCTTCCTGAGTGGGTGACCGGCCCCGCGGTCAACTGGACCAACGAGACCCTGAGCGCCGTCTTGGTGAACCACGTCACGAGCCTCGTCTCGCACTTTGGCGACCGCTGCTACTCGTGGGACGTCGTCAACGAGGCCCTGAGCGACAACCCCGCCGGTGCCTTCACCAGCAATCTGGGTGGTACGACATCATCGGGCCGGAGTACTTCTTCCTGGCCTTTGACGCCGCGGCCAAGGCGGTGCAGGCGAACGGCCTGAGCGTCAAGCTGTACTACAACGACTACAACATCGAGTACGCCGGCAACAAGTCCGCTGCCGCGCAGGGCCTCGTGTCGGAGCTCAAGGCGCGGGGCATCCGGATCGACGGCGTCGGCCTCGAGTCGCACTTCATCGTGGGCGAAACGCCGACGCAGGCTGCGCAGGAGGCCAACATGGACGCCTTCGCCGCGCTGGGCGTGGACGTCGCTGTCACGGAGCTCGATGTGCGGTTGACGCTGCCCCCCAACGCCACGACGGAGGCGCGGCAGGTTCAGGATTACTATAGCACTGTTGCTGCGTGCGCTAATGTGGACGGCTGTGTTGGTATCACTGTTTGGGACTTTGATGGTGAGTTCCGCACCTCCGCGGGGTCTGGGGAACTATTATCTAATGTGTGTGTGTGTGTGTGTGTGTCGCTGCAGATACCTACTCGTGGATCCCGAGCACCTTCACAGACCAAGGCTGTGCTGATCTCTTCCTACAGCCGGATGGCCCTGACACCCCTCTGGTCAAGAAGGCTGCATATGATGGATGTCTCGAGGCGCTGACCGGTGCAAAATTATTCTAAATCCTATATTAATTATCGATGGATGGATCGAGAGAGAGTCGTGCGCAAATGCATCACAATGGTGTTGAGGCCATCAACCATTGCCCATGCTGGGCTTGTAGTAACTACTTTAATGCATGCTCGCATACTCTGAGCAGTATCATGACGATTCATGATGATTTGTATCAAGACAGTTAGCATGAGTTGGCTCTGTACTTCTGCTCCCTCTCACTTGGACTTGGAAGTGGACTCACCGCAGGATTGATCCTCTATCTTGACATTTTGTTTCAAAGTCAACATCTCAATTATGTGACTTGAATCATGGCTGAGAGCATTGTAACTGCAAAGCAGAATGTGTATATGCCCATGTATGAGAATGTGGTCGATATTTAATATCGCTCAAAGCATGTCTTGACCACGGTGCTTTACAGGGCTGGAATGAAGCCATGCCCTCTGAATATTGATTGTTCAATTAGAAGCTAATTATTGCCAACCATGTACAGCCTCCAGAGCACAGCATGAACCACTTACATTTTGTACAGATGACAGGCTATTAATTAATCAAACCTCAAAAGGTGTCCCTTTGGCTCAACTATCTTGGCATAACTCCATCGAGAGAGGGAGAATCTCCATCGACATGAGACCGCCTCTCATGGTGATTTGTGCTTTCGGTCCAACTTGAGAAAGACAAGAAAAAAAACAAGAAAAAAACATCAAGGGCCTGCTTAGTGTTCCTGCTGAAGCCGTAACATCGGGCCCTTGTCAACCAAAAAAGTAAGCTTACTGTGTTGCCCAGATCGGGGACGCTAGCAAACCACAACGAGTATTGCTTCAAGCTGCACTGTCACCTTAGCCCAGCTGTAAGTATGGATGTGAATGCGCCTAGGCCGAGAGATCAGGCTGTAGGGCTGCTTACCGGAGGACCAACAACTGAGTTTCAAGTGGAGATTCTCAGTTAGCTGCATCTTGGCAGGTTCCGGATTAGCAAAACCTTAAGCTGAATACAGTACAAGAAGGTAAATTTAAGCAGGGTTTGTTGACCATTTAAGTTTCCCGTCAGCTTATGGACACGTGAATGGGGTGAGAGAGGGGGAGGGGGAGGGAGGGAGGGAGGGAGAGAGGTACAGAGACCTTCCCATCTCCCTCCTAAGTTGCCCGATGAACTGCATCTTGATTGTCTCGAATCTACCGGGCTACAATTTCAACAATCTGGTTCGGAGAAGGCTTCAGCTTGTGTGGAACGCAGTCAACGAAAGCCGACTCGAACAGTCCAGAACAAACAAAAGCTGCCTACCACTCATTCCTATTATTATGAACCCGGCCGCCAAGATGTGCACTGCTCACCTCGTACATGTTGGCCTCCCAGGGAAAAGCGCTGAGGCCGTCATAACATAATCCTGAGAGGTATTATGAATGCTGACACATACACATACAACCCCCCCCCCCCTTCTTCTAATTATCATCATCTAAGCAAAAAACAGTGCCGGCCCGCGATCTATCACCTGTCCCTTCGGGTCCCTCACCTGCATATTATCTAAACGTGGTACAATCATGTAAGCACGGGATCCTCTCGTGTGGGAAAGAGGAAAGGAAAATACGTCTGAACGCTCGCCAGGCGAACTCGTGGCCCGCCGGGTCTCTACATCAGCAAGAAAGGGTGAGAACCCAGACTGCCAAGAGAGAGGGAGAGAGAAAGAGAGATGGGCCCGGGCCCATGGACACCCCTGATCTGAGGCCTTTTGGGACGAGGAACTTGGGATGGTTGGTTGTCTCCGGGTCTCTGGGCTCGGTCTGAGGAGGCCCAAAAGATTGCGCGGCCGAACTTGACATGCCAAAAAGTAAGATACGGCCAATGTGTATTAGCTGATGGGCGTCTTCACACACAGATGGTGGTGAATAGATGGCCACGATGGTTAGAAAGGGCACCTACGAGCGGAAAGAAAAGAAAGAGAGGCATGTTTCTCGGTGGCGTATCTTCCGAGTATAAGACCTCGTCGTCCCGTCTGGTTCATCGTCCTGATCTTCTTGCTTCCCTCATCATCACACAACAAACACTTTTCCTTCTTTTTTAGCATCTTTCTTCATTTCATTCAGAGAAAGCAGGGCTTTCCTCTTCCATTCTTCATCAACACACACACACACACACATACAAACACAATCTTTTAACCCACCACACACCCACTTTCTTTTTTCTTTACCCTACCACTCATTATCCATCTCCCTTTTCTTTTGTGTCCCAACACTATTATTTTTTCTTTCTTTCCAAAATGCAGTTCACCCAGGCTCTCGTCCTCGCCCTCATGGCCTTCCAGGCCAACGCTCTGTTTGACTCCCAGTCCTCATCGACCGATGTTGACCAGACGGGTGGTGCAGGCGGTGCAGGTGGCGCCTCCACTCAGACGGGCGGCGACGGCGGCGCCGGCGCGTCCAACACAGGTGGCAACGGCGGTGATGGTGGCGACGCCTCCGGCACAGGCGGCTCCGGCTCGACCATGAGCGCCGGTAACGGCGGCGCGGGCAGCAACATCGCCATCAACGCCAACAGCCAGCAGACGGGTGGGGACGCGGGCAGCAACAGCAACGGCCAGGACACCGACTGCTACGGCAGCTGCGTCACCTACGTCACGCAGTCTGCCACGGGCGCCAACGGTGGTGCTGCCGACGACAGCAGCAGCGTGAGCCTGACGGGCACCGTCGGCAACACCAACTCGGCTGGTGGTAGCAACTCTGGAGGCAACACTGATGCCAACGGTGCTGGTGGCTCCTCCTCCGGCGGCAATGGCAGCGTAAGTCTTGACACACACACACATACTCTCTCTCTCTCTCTCTCTCTCTCTCTCTCCCTCTCCCTCTCCAAGTCATAGATCCTCTCCTGTTGTCTTCTCTGTCTCTCTCTCTCTAACACTCCCCTGCGCGCAGAGCACCACTGCTGGCGACGGCGGCTCCGGCTCCCAGTCTTCCACCACCTCCGGCGGTGCAGGTGCCGGCGCTGGCAACGGCGGTACCAACGAGGGTGGCTCCAACAGCAACACCAACGACCAGAGCCTGGCCTTCCCCTTCCCCATCGTGCGCCGCTACATGCCTGGTGCTTATGATGAGCGCGAGGTTTACTAGACGCGGCGGGTTTCTCTCCTCACGGATGCTGCTGATTAATTGATCTTTTGGGTTTCTTTGTCTCTGTTTCTGTTTCTTGATGTTTTTTTCTGCTTCTTTGATTTCGGCACGGGATCAGCTTCATTGGGGGGAAGCCGGAGTTTGAGCTGGTCTCCTTTCTGGGTAGAGTGCGGGAGGGCGTTTAGGCGTTAATGATTTCTGGGGGAGGGGGGGGGGGTGGGTTTTGGTGTTTTTCTTTATATATCACAACGACCTCTCCCTCTCTCTCTCTCCTCCCCAGTCTCTCTTTTGGCGTCGATGGCCCATCGGTTCTCGAGCACTGTAGGGGCGAGACTGTATCATTAACAACAAATGCATTTTTCTCTTTGTTTGAACCCCCCCTCGAACCATTGATTATTTTGGATGCGATGTTCGTGTCTAATCTTCTATTAGAGAACTCGCTCGCTCGCTCACTCACGCACGCATGCCGACCACAACTTTCCTTCTCTTTCGAGGGGGAGAGAGAGAAAGACGCAAACATCTTGATGCAGGTCTTTTGATACAGACCCTGGAACGTGTATGGGCTTTGCCTATCAAAGTAGTATCCGCGCGGTGGCGCACCCACAAATTATTTGCGTCCACCTCGCCCATGCATGCATGCAAAGATGCACCATCAACAACAAAAATATCCTTTCCCTTCCCATTTTCCCTTTTACACCCGATGCCATGTATGCTTCCAAAGACCCTTGGGGAATCTAATGCAGATGCTGGACTGAAGAAAGACAAAAACAAAAAAGGAACATAAAAAAACAAAAAAATAAGAAAGAAACACGGGCTGTGTTGTATGTGGAACCGGCATAAGCACTTAGCCAAGACGGAGTGTCAACTTCTGTCAAAACGTTGACACGTGTGGTGGATATATATCCATTATTTCAGGTGCCATGTCGTGTCATACTGGTCATTGTTCCCGAAAAGTGTCGCACATAGGTACGACCCATGTTGCCCATGTTACATATCGTCTGCCGCCGCCGTCTCCAGAGGCTCAGTCGCCGCCCTGGCTGCGCCTCCCCTGATCACCAGCAGGAGAATTGGACGGTGTCTTGCAGGGCGACTTGTTGCCTGGCGATTTGCCGAGAGGTGAGTTCCGGAGCGCAGGAGAGGCTCTCTTTCGGACCTTCATCTTGCTGGTGGGTGTCGATTGCTTGGGAGGGCTTGGCTTGGGGCTTGAGCTCGGGTCCAGAGAAGTCGAGCTTGCGCCTGGCAGCAGCCCCTGCCTGCCCGAGCCCGAAGCCTTCGATGGAGATGATGCGGCCGAGGTAGGTGCTGCGCGTTGGTCATGATGTTGTCGCTTTTGAGGCGTGAAAGCTGTAGAGATGGCACGCCTCGGCTGTGTCTTTTGTTTCTGACGGCTGCCGGGATTTCGGACGGCATCGAGCTGCGCCTTGAGCGACGGGGTAGCTGCCGTGCTGCTGGGCAGCAGTGACAACGTGTCGCTGGCGAGCCCCTGTGATGATGCGTCAACAGCATGTTGGACGGTGGGCGACGCAGTGCTCAGCCGACAGTGCTGCTGCTGCTGCTGCTGCTGCTGCATCCCCTTCTCCCTGTCCTGTCTGTTCTTCGGACTGCCAGCCGCTCCCGGACGGTTCGGTGGGTTTGTCACAACGCGGTCGTCCTAAGACCACTTGGAATCTCCCGAGCCGTTACTGCTGCCATTGACAATCTTGATCTCGGAGCTCGGGACCCGGCTGCCTCGCCGCTTCATCATCGCCATGGAGGACCGCTCCCTGATCACTGCCGGCGACCGTGATGGTTCGAGCGAGTCTCCTAGATTACCGGCGCCACCACCAACGGCATATGTGCGCCCCGAGCTCGTGTTCTCCTTATTCGACAGAGAGCTCTCAGAACGTCCGTGGTGTAGCGGAGGCGGGTGCTGGCTGTTACTGACCGAAGGGCTCGGCCGAATATACGAGATTGATCCTCTAGGCAACCTGCTTCGGACCGGTGTCCCTGTCTCGCCGCTTGTGCGTCTGGGGGAGGAGACGCCCGGTGACATGAGCCCGCCGTCTCTGCTCCGCGGACGCTGGTACATGGCGTCTTGTTGAATGACCTGCGTCCGCCTAGGTGTGTGGGCGATTTGGTGTACGGCGGACTCGGACTCGGTATGGCGAATCTGTGGGTGCGTGGGCGTCAAGGGGTTGTTGCCTTGCCCAGGAGATGCAAAGCTCCGGCTGGGCGGCGTGATGTACCTAATGGGCCGCCGGGAGTTGCCAGAACCAGAGCGGCTCGACTCGTGGCCTCTGTTGGACCCGCTGCCGACGGACTTGACCTCGAAGTAATCGCCCTCGATGTGTGTCTTGATGATCTCGAGCGCGAGGTTCCTCACCAGGACGGCCGGGTCCTTCTCCAGCATCTGGATGGACTCAAACAGAGCTTGCAGCTGAGCACCGCCCTTGACAGTATTGACGCCCATCTCGGGCTCACACATGTCCAGGATCGTCCGCACGAGACGAAGCAGGTTCAACCGTACGTCGGGCTTCTTGTGGGAAAGCTTTGCCGCGATACCGATGTAAATCTCGGGCTTGGCCAGCGAGGATGAGAGGGCCGGGCTCAGCCGGAGGAGCTTGAGCAGGGGTTCGAGGAGGGTCGGGTCGAAGGAGGCAAAGGCATTGCCCTTGGTGACGCTGAAGCATGAGAGGATAGCAGAAGTGAAGTTCCCGCTGAGGAGGTGGCCCTCGACCTTGGCGGTCTCCTCTTGCAGCCAGACGAGGATGGCATCCAGAGCAGTCGTCTGCCAGTATTGGTCCGCGAGCAGCGACACGTAAAAGTCCAAGCCCTTGTTCTGCCACAGGGAACGGCGGCCTTTGCTCCCAGAATGCGCCATGTCGCAGAGGATGGGGAGGGCAAACTCTTTGGGAGGCCGATCGGTCCTCATGATCTTCAGGAGCAGCGGCACGACTCCTAGTGTTGCTGCCGACTCCTGTCGTTCCTTGCTCAGTCGGCACAGGTTGAACATGGTGTTCAGCACCTGGTTAGAAATCTCCCTGAAGTGGTGCTGGTTCTTCTTGAGACTTTTCTCGAGCAAGGCAATCAGGTACTCGATGGCGTCAGCCGAATGGAGCACCTCGACGGTGGTCTGCAGGCTCGAGAGGTTCTTGATGAACTTGAGCATGGTGATCTGATGCACGGGCGTCATGGTCTGAAGATCCCTCAACACGGTCTTGATGACGAGGCGATCGGCAATAAGCTCCTTGACCTCGGAATCGGCCTGCGAGAACATGAGGAAGAGGTTTACAATGCGCCCTTCGATAAACTCGGAAAGCTCGTCCTTGTCGTCGTCCGGACCCAGCACCCTATGGAGAATCTCAGCCAGCGGATCAAGCACATTCGCCTTGGAGAAGAGCCGGCAGAAGTCGTTCCTCGGCGTGGGTCCTTGGAGCTCGAAGACCCTCCAGATGCCGTTGACGCCAATGAGCACCAGGTCTCGCGACGAATCATAGTCCTCGTCCAGGAAGCCAGCAAGCACAGAGATCCCACCGCAGCTGACGAACATCTGCAGGGTGAGGGTCGAGGTCTCGTACATCTGCTGGGCGAATGCTGCAGCTTCGAGGCGAATCTCGCTCGAGAACTTCCGAGCAGCAAACTGCGTAATGACGGGGATGCCGCCCACGAAGCATAGGTTTTCCTGCAGCTCCCTGTCGCGGAAGATGATCTTGTTGACGACTCTCAGGAGCAACAAGATCATATCCTGGCGGCTTTTGGCGGTGCCGATGGTATCTGGCGGCAGGGTGAGCAGCTCGAGTATGGGCAGCAGGCCGTGGGCGGTGATGATCAGGCCCTTGACATCCTCATGCTCATGCAATAGATGGAGAAGCTCCTCGGCCACATCAGCGACACGCTCCTCTCCTTGGATCTGGGACCCAGTCTTGAGCAGCTGGACCTGCTCCTCGACCCTCTCGGCCAGCCTGGCATGGCGGTCCCTGGCTATGTTCGCCTCGAGGTCCAACTCATTGTACTCGGGGTCCATCATGGCGAACGGATCATCTTCCTCCTCGTCGTCACCCAACCACGAGTTGTTCGAGAGCTTGGACAGCAGCATGATGCCGCCGTCCTCAGAACTCCGGTCGCTTTCTTCCTTCTCTGTCAACGTATCGTTGGGACCAAAGATGTCGGAGAAGTCTTCGTCATCCTCGCCCTCTGCAAACTTCTGAATCTCGATTTGCGACTTTGTTCTCCTCATGGGCGGCTGGTCACCAAGATGTGAGGGGCGGGATGGGACCCGCTGCCGTTGAAAGATGTCACTATTACCAGGCGAGAGCAGCTGGTTGTTCGCAGGCTCGAGTTTGAGATCGGGCGGGGGCATGAGCTGAGACGAGTCCTGAAGGACAGGAGCACTGTAAGTATCATTGGACGTGGCTCGGACAACGGGCGGGACTGGCGGCGTGTGCATGCTTACCTTCCTGCCGCGGCTCATCTTGCGGGAGGAGAACAGGTTATCACTCTCAGGGAAGAGATCCGAGAAGTCCTCAGTGCTCTGCTCGCGGTACATGGCCTCTGGCCGCTGGGGTAGCTCGAACTTGCTTCCCACAAGCGAAGACTTGCTGGTGGACTTGTGTAAAAGCGGCACGTTGGACGATGAGGTCTGCTTGCTCCTGCTCTTCTTGTGGCCATGCTGCGACTTGGACGACTCGGTGGACCTGCTGGACCTCCTGGGCATCGGGCGTATCGTCTGTTCCTGCAGGTCCATATCCACAAACTGCCGAGGGTTCTTGACCGTCTGCAGATCGCCCTCGAAATGCTCATCCCAGTTGTCTCTTGCCGTGGTCTCGTCGATGGAGGCGAACTGCTTCAGCCTGTCGGCAGAGAGCTTGCCGCCAAAGTTGTCCTGGGGCTTTAGGTGGGGCAGGTGGAGCGCACTCGGGGATATGGCGGTCGCGAAGTCATTATCCCAGTTGTCATCGTCAGCAACCTCGGGCGACCTGAAGATCTCGGCACTGGGCTTGGGCTTGGTGACAGTGGTGATGCTGAGCGGACGCTTCGACGCGGGCGTGACAAAGCTGGGGCGCTGTGGTTCTGCTGCCGTTGGGCCAAACCTGGACATGGGGTGCCCGTTGGCGGCCTGACCGCTGCCGTCAGAGCCGGAAGAAGTCCTCAGGGAGGTCTCTGAAGACTTCAGAGCCTTGTTCCACTGCTTGACCTCCTCCACTGCCTGGTTGAAGTCTGCAGGCTTCTTGGACACGGGGGCGTCACTCCTGCGACAGCCGACAATCCATGGGTGTTTAAGAAGTTTCCTGGCAGACACCCGAAGATTCGGATCCTTTTGGAAACACTGCATCAAGAAGTCTCGGGCAGCCTGTCACAAAGAGAAAAAGAAAAAGAGAGAGAGAAAAAAAAGACAAGTCAGCATTTCTGGGGACGAAAGGGGGTTCACTTCTCCACATGGGCTGCTGTGGGCACGTACAGCTGAGACTCCTTCGGGCAGGGGAGGGTGGTCATCGTTGACGATCGCAAAGAGAGCCGGCATGGCCGCCAAGTTGTGGTATGGTGGTCGTCCCTGGAGCAGCTCGATCACGGTACAGCCCACACTCCAGATATCCGACGCAGAAGTCGCGCCGGAGAGCTGGATGATCTCTGGTGCCATCCAGTACGGCGTGCCCACCACCTGCGCCTCCTTGTCCGGACCGGCGAGGGCGCTGGTCGAGACGCCGAAGTCTGCCAGCTTGACGGTACCGTCCTTGGTGGTCAAGATGTTGGCGCCCTTGATGTCCCTGTGTATCACACCCTGATCGTGGAGGTACTGTAGGCCCTGGAGGACTTGTGTCATGTAGACGCCGACGAGGTTCTCGGGGAACTTGCCGTAGGCCTTGCATATCGAGTGCAGGGAGCCATTCTCGCAGTACCTGTCCCAGCAGCAGTCAGCCTCTCTTGAACATCTCTCCGCTCCTCGGTGCGGGTGTGGGTGTGGTGGGCTGCAGCAGACTCGAGTATTATGTTCAGACAGTCCTGGGACTTGACGAAGCCTATGTATTTGACAATGTTGTCATGGTGCAGGTTCTTGAGGAGGTCGATCTCGGTCTATCATGGTGGTTATATGATCATATCTCGTCAGCCTCGCCTCTTTCCTGATCCATCCTCTGGGCCAAAAGGTTGTGACGGCAGAGAGATTGTTGTTGTTGGATGGAAACGAACCTCGATCATGCGCAGCTCGCTCTTAGGAAGATTGTCCAGCTTGATCTGCTTGACAGCCACCGCCTCGCCGGTGCCCCAGTTGAAGGCCTTGTACACGGAACCAAAGGCCCCTTTGCCGATGCAATCGCCGAGTCTCTGTGTCGTCGGCACCGAGATATATATCGTCAGCAGGGCATCATCTCCCTCCAGAACCCAGGATAGCGTACATAGTCCTTCAGGCCAGGATCCTGCAGTGCCCTCTCCCGGGCATGACCACCGCCGGTCGCGACGACAGCCGTGGCACTGCCAATATCCCTGCGCGGCGTCCTGGACACGGGCGTCCTGCCTCCGGGATGGTAGGCCCGCTCGGCGTTGGAGGTGCCTGCGCGCATGGCGGCGAGGGTGCGGAGCTGATCCTATGCTCTCTCTCTCTCTCTTTCTCTCTACGCACCTGCCCGCGGGCCTCGTGTGTTCTGGCCCGAGTCGGATGGGAGGAGGCAGCAGCAAAGACAGAAGAATTGTTTTGTCTCCCTGTCAAATAGAACGGGCTCCAGCTCCTCCCAGTTGGCGTCCGACTGGTTGGGCCGGGTTGGCCCCCTCGGGAGGGGGGAGAGGGGGGGGAGTGAGAGTGGGCGCAGATCGTGTGACAGCAGCCCTGTCGAACAATACTTTCTCCCCCTTCCCTTCCCTTCCCTGCTGGTATCTTGTTTATTTGCTGCTGCTGCGACGTCGTCCCTTGTCGTCTCGCTGTTCCTCTTCGGGGCTTTACGAGTCGCCCTTCCCGCGTCTATGCTCGTTCGTCGAACCCGGGAGATTCGAGGTGGGGCTTTTCTTTGTTCGCGGTAATGATCTCAGAAGCGGGGCGGCTTGCTCGGGACGGTTGGGATGTGAGGTGAGGCGGACGATGCTGTGTTGGTGGTGATTGTTGATCATGTGGTCCTTGCTGGGAACATGGGAGGGATTGACAGCCGTTTCGACGCGATGGGAGACAAACAGCAGGTCAATAGCTCTGAAGCCACATGCCCCCCCAACCCAACAAGCTGGGCTCAGTGCTGAAATACACACAACTCCTTCACCTGATAGGAAGTAAAGAGGAGAATGAACACACAAGACACACACACACACACACACACACACACATACACACGTACAAAAGAAAACAAAAAAAAAAAGTTCCAAGTTCAGGGCAGTGAAGTGACGGTAGTAGTGGTTGGTTGGTAGCGCAAGGTGAATTTCCGTCCACTTGTTTCTGCCGTGCTGAGCTGTACCACGGTATTGGCATGCCCCTCTCCCTCCCCCCCCCCTGTTGACGATCAGCGTGCGCTGGCAAATGCCTGCTGGGCCCTGCTCTCCCCCCCGGGCCCCTGCTGGCCCTGGACTCGGCCTGTACTATTTAGTAGTATGTAATGCCACTGGCGGGGTGACACCAGGGGGGGGGGGGAAAGAGGTTGATGGACCGCTGTAAACTGGTGGGCCTTGGGCTGCTCAACTGTCAATGCATACAGTAGTAGAGTTGCATTGGCAGTGGAAGATTTGCGGGTCGCCGTCTCGGATGTTGGAGTGTTCTGTCAGGCCTGCAGAGGCGCGGGTTGGGAAAGGTTTCAATGTGAGCTCTGATGTAACATGTCACTGCTGCACCAGCACACCCAATAGCGTTGGCAGGCTTCAGGGTTACAGCTGGGAGCTGCCTGGCTTCAGGGCATCCCACTGCGGGGGGGTGGTGGTGGTAGCTTCCCTTCAGCCCTGTCGCCCACTATCTCTTCTCACTTAATCCATCAACCTTTTATCCCACCCGTCCCACCCGCTCATTACAAGCCCTTGAGTAGTTCAGATGGGAGAATGACGACAAAAATAACAACAACAACAACAACAACAACAACAACAACAACAACAACAACAGATGCTGTCACCATGACTGACTGACTGACCAATGGTGTTGTGGCAAGTTAGGGATGATCATGTCTCATTCCAATCTCCTCCACCAGGAATGGGCACCGAAAACAACCGAAAAGCTCCGTCATGGAAAAGAAAAAAAAAAAATAGAATGAAAAAAAGTTGGAGGATCCTCCCCCCCCCCTCCTCCAGGCCGGCCAACCCACTGAAACTATTCCCCCCAAGTCTCCACTGTCTGTCCAGCTGGGATCATTCTGGAATCCCGAGAACAATTCCCTAGAACAATGTGGAGCAATCACGCCCAGCCCAAGGCTAAATAAGGCTCAAGGGAAGAGGACCTCGAAATTGGGCATTGACACCAAAGATTGGGGAGACACAATCATGTGCCACGGCCATGGGACTTTTAAAAAGCGGACAGAGGACATTATTCCACCCCAAGTTAGGCCCGATCGATCATAGGACAGACAATAAGCTGCATGATCACTAGCACACCGGGCACTAGAGGACGGCGTGGTCGACGCGGGTACAGGCGAACCATACCCATGGTATTAGTACTGTACATTAGTAGCGCTTCAGGCATAGACTGCTTGCAACATAACATCAATTTCATAGTAGCACATCTCAGCAACAGACCTGACGGTATAGCATGCATGGTACATACTTTGATTTACACACTTCTGGAGACGGCTATGGAGTCTGCCTGCCAGATACTTTCAAAAGAGATTGCCGACCTTCGCTTTTTTTTTCTTTCTTTCTTTTTTCTTCTTTGGTCTTTTCTCTCTCTCGCATATTTTTGTGTCCCTGTCCCTTTGCCTACCTCCTTTTGATATTATATACCCCCAGATACCTCTCCTCGACAACCGCTCAACACTTGCGGCTCCATGATTGTAGCATCTTCACCCAAGAGAGGAAGGTTGGGCGGGGGGGGGGGGGGGGGGGGGGGGGGGGCCCGCCCCCCCCCCCCCCCCCCCCCCCCCCCCCCCCCCCCCCCCCCCCCCCCCCCCCCCCCCCCCCCCCCCCCCCACACACACACCCACCCACACACACACACCACCACAAAGACAAACACAAAACAA
>JACWQW010000045.1:126933-175019 GCA_014849355.1 Cryphonectria radicalis | reverse complement strand
CCGCTGGGGAGGTAACTCCCAACGTCCTCTCCGGCTGTCCAAATAGCTCGTAAGCCGTGACTTCATAGACGACATCGGTCCTCGTATGCCCCCCCCCCCCCAAAAAAAAAAAAAAAAACAAGGTACGAGATGGCCCATATTTGCGCACTTGAATGCTCTGCCCGCTACCTTGAGCAACAAAACCTGTCCGGGTGCCCCCCTTTTTATCTGTTCTAAGCAGCCTCCCGTGACAGCGAGCGGCTGAGGCCAGCTTCAGCCCACCACTCGTCCGGGATGTCCTCACGCCGCGCAAGCGTGCGCACGATGCGCTGCATTGATTCCACATCACCCGGGATCTCCAGGTCGTCCTCGTCGCGCTCCGACGCGACCACGTCTGCGTACGTCCGTTCGAAGCGCCGCAGCGTAGTCTCGCGCGACTCGTCTTCATCATCCCCTTCTGTGTCCGTGTTGTCACCACCGGACTCGCAGGGATGATCAGGGTCAAAGACCGTCACCGTTGTCAAGGTCAGCGGCGCGTGCTCGAGATACGGCTCGCTGAGGCTAGACGAATCCTGCGCCGCTGCCGCCGCCGCCGACGACGACGACATGGGCGCACCAGTGGATGCGAAGGACGTTCCGACGCTGGGCGTCTGAGGGTCAGGGGTGATGGAGCTGAGCAGCGTGTCCCAGACCCCGTCGTCTTCTGGACTGAGGCTCCTGTCACGGTCGCCCAGCCCATCCACTGTTGACTGCTGCTGCTGCTGCAGCTGCGGCTGCGGCTGCTGCAGCTGCTGTTGCTGAGGTGCATCATCAGCTGTAGGTGCTGAGCGTGCAGCACGGCCAAGCCTCGATCGCCTCTGGCTGGTGAGACGTCTATCCGGTCCGCGCAACTCGGCGGACGCACCCCTGCCGCTGCCGGGCTGATGGCCTTCGCCAGCCCCAGTACTACCTTCGGGCTGTCGCGATGAGGACGACAGGAGACGCCTAGGCATGAACAATGAAGACCCCTAAGACGGCGCGGTTAGCATGGATGCAAACTCTCCCAACTTTTGAGGGCGTCTTGACGAAACGGCCGCCAGGGCACATTGGCGACGCCCCGAGGGGGCATCGTACGTGCTTCCTCAGCAAGACAGATCGGAAAGTCGACAGGTTCAGGAGATCAGATATATCGGACCCCACTGTGGATGGAATCGCTTACTTGTCCGAGCGCGGTACTTGGGGTGGGCCAGGAGGAATTATAAGGATCTGGCTGGAGAAGAGCAATCCCGCGCTCGCCTGGCGTGACCTCGTCTGTGGTCTGCAGCGAGGAACGGCCGCTTGTGGCCGCGTGCAACCTGGCCATGTGCTCTCCATAAACCCTGGCCGTGTCCTGGCTCACACCACGGCGGACGGCCCCGTGCCTGGGAGCATCATCGTGCACATCGTGCGGAGCAGGGGGAAATGCAAAAAGGCTGCTATCCCGTTCAGCGCGGAGATGTGCTGAATGTTCGGCCAGGATAGCAGCCCGGCGGAGTGCTGCCAGTTGGGCGGGGGTCTGGTTCTCGGGCATGAGGTCGTACACCCATGAGGGAAAGGGCGGGTCAGCAGCCGGCGTGGCGCTGCGGGCAGTGCGCTGGTGGTGGTGGTGGTGGTGGTGGTAATTGTTGTTGCGATATTGATGGTATGCATGGAAGCGTGCAGCAGGCGTGTGAGAGTGTTCGCCACCAGTGAAAAAGCGACGGCTTCGACGTATGGTGGAGCGGGCGCGGGTAGGTGGATCTTTAGGAACCTTGGACTTGATGTCGGACTCGACGGGCGCGCGGTACAGGCTATAGAGAGGCGAGACAGAGAAGTGTCAATATGAGCTTGCGCGTGAGGAAAATGAGCAAGAGTGTGAAAAAGATGGGGGAAAAAAGGGTCTGTGAGGGCACCAAGTTGCGCAGGCGATCGTCGCGATGCGGGGGAGTTTGGGCCAGCAGTATGTAGTAATGATAGTCGCAGGGAGATAAATCGCGTAGCAGCGACTCGATGCTGGGTTGACACGAGAGGCGCGCGCGAGAGAGAGAGAGAGAGAAAAGGTGGCCAGGCCCGCGCATTGACTGGCTGCCGGCTGGCTGCCGGCCCCGATGCCACGGGTCCCAGATGATGATGATGATGATAATGATGATGATGATGGCAAGAACAAGACTGTCGGAAGAGGAATTAAGGACTTACGGCAGACCCATGATGACAGTACAGTGTAATGTCGCGGTCGGACGCGGTGACGAGGGGCAAACAGAACGGGGGGGGGGGGGGGGAATAACAAGCGCAAAGAACCCCCAAACCTTGACCGGGCGCAAGGAAGACGCAAGGAAGAATGACAAAGGCAGGAAAGGAAAAGAAAAATGAAGGCAAGGCGACGCGACGCAGTGCAGCGTGTAAAACGACAATGATTTCAATGAAGAACACTGTACAGGTGCAGCTGCCGGTTACCTTGCGATGAAAGATGCGGCGCCGGCGATGAAATTACTTGCGCGGCTGAGGAACGAAGCATGGAGAGGAGAGGGTTGACGGAGAGGGTTGGGATGGAGAGAGGGAGAGAGAGAAAAAAAAAGGCGAGGGTTGAAGGGGATGTTGTAAGGGGGGGGTGGGAACTAAGCTGGCGGGCGAGGGGGGGAGACGCACTGTACTATGTAGAAAGAAGACGACAGATCCCAGCCAAATTCTTATTCCCGCGTGCAGGTCGCTTGCGGCGCGGCAATATTGTTAGCAAGTACTTGATCAGTGCGTACGGCATAGCGTGAAGCAGAAGTACTTGGAATCGTCAGCCAGCACTGCCTTGGTCCGTTGAAGACCCTGACTAACGCCAGCCTGACCTAGCCACCGTCCACCGTGCCACCTAGCGCAAACGCCCCCCCCCCCTTCCCGGGCGCCCCCTTGCGATTCTCATGCAGCGATTCCTGGCCACTAGAATGAGCGCCTATCGCAAACTTCCCAGCAGCAGAAGCAAACGACCACGACCCAGGGCTGTCGAGGCCACCTCCCAACCTCCTCTTACCAGTCTCGTCACTTATCTCTCCCCAGTAACTTATCAGCATGTTTTGAAGTTGGCAAAACAACATGACTCACATGTGTCGCGTTTCACCGTGTCACTGCCCACGACTGGATGCTGCCACAGCCTGATTGAGCACGGCCTCTACCGAGTATCAAATTGTATCAAGAGACAAATTTTTTGCCCTGCGCAAGGGCTGCTGTGTGGCTCCAGACTCTCTCTCTCTCTCCTTCTTGCGTGGTCCTACGCATCATGATCGAACTCGGCCTCTCCCGCATTACCCGCCTCCTCCAGCATACCCCCCAGACCTGGAAGGCCATACACGTCGCCGGCACCAATGGGAAAGGCTCGACATGCGCCTACCTCTCCGCCATGATACACGCCGCCGGGAGGTCGTGTGGGAGGTTCAACTCGCCCCACTTCATCGACCGGTGGGACTGCATCACCATCAACGAGAAGCCCGTGTCGGAGAAGCTCTTCCTCGACGCCGAGAGGCTGGTCAGGGAGAGGGATGCGAAGGAGCAGATCGGAGCGTCCGAGTTCGAGCTGCTCACCGCCACCGCCTTTGAGATCCTCAACAGCGCAGAGGTGGAGTTCGGCGTGATCGAGGTCGGCATGGGAGGTGCCCTGGACGCCACCAACGCCCTCGAGCACAAGGCGGTCACCGTCATTACCAAGGTTGGCCTGGACCACCAGTCCATCCTGGGCAATACCATCGAGGAGATTGCTGTCCAGAAGGCCGGCATCATGCGGGCTGGGGTCCCCTGTGTCGTGGACCAGAGCAATCAGCCCTCTGTGCTGCGCTCTATTGAGGACCATGCGAGGGCCACGGGGGCACGCGTCCTCTACGCGTCTCCGTCGCCAGCTGAGGCGGCGCTGCTGGCCTCGGGGGGGTTCGAGCCTCATCAAGCCCAGAATCTCGTGGGTGCCCTCCGAGCTTACCACCTGGCTTGCCCCAAGGAGCTGCCTACTTCGCTGGGAGGAGTCCTTCCCGCCGTCAAGCGAGCCCACATTCCAGGGCGGCTGCAGAGGCTCGACCGGGACGGGACCAAGATGCTCCTCGATGGTGCGCACAACGTACAGTCAGCAGAGGTGCTGGCGCACTACGTAAACCGGCAGATGCGCGGCGATGGACAACAGCAGCCTGTGACCTGGGTCCTTGCGGCCTCTGAAGGAAAAGACGTCAGTGGAATACTAGAGGTCCTACTCAGGCCGGGTGATCTTGTGACGGCTGTGCGGTTTGGACCGGTCGATGGCATGCCGTGGGTGAGGCCGCAAGATCCAAAGGATATTCTGGCTGCCGCGGCAAGATTTGGCGCCACGACGTTCGAAAGCAGTCATCATGATGACACCCAAGGGGATATAGGAAAAGTAGTGCTGGAGGCAGCGCCCGGCAGAGGGCAGCCTGTGGTGGTAGCTGGGAGCTTGTATCTGGTCTCTGACCTGTTGCGGTACATGCGCAGTAGAGAATCAAGGTCGAGCCCTCCTCCCCCAACTTGAAAATGAAAACAAACAAAGAAAGAAAATAAATCTACATCGTATATATATATATATTTATATATATTCTTGCCCATATATGCCTGATTCAAAAAGTCCCCTGTCGGATGGTGTGATCTGATTGGTCAACTCTCTCAACGTCTCTCTATTTTTTTTAATTTTTTTAGGCAAGCATTTTCCAAACGCCAGTCTGCGGTTCACGACAACTTGTCGAGTCTGCCCATTCTCACGTGGCCTAGAATGAACAACCATGGAGCCCCCAAATCATCTCATCATCGTCTGTTGCCATGCGATCTGGGCTGGAGGTCCTACCAAAGGCCAGGATGAGTCTGAGTGGATTATCGAAAGCTGGAAAAAGGGCGAAACGCCCACGTACACGGAACACATCAAAGCTGGCCTGCGAGCGTTGCGCGAAGATGACCGATCTGTGTTGATGTTCTCAGGGTGCGTGTGAACGACCCACCACTCTCGAAAAGGAGATTGTTTTTTTCTTTTCTTTGTTTTTTGCTGACAGGTTCCAAGAGGCCCCACTGTCCCGGAAACATCACTCTCAGAGGCTCGTAGCTATGCAAACCTCGCCGCCGCCAACTCATACTGGGGTGTCCTCCCACCCACACCACCCAACCCCCTCTCACTCGAGGCCAACTCGCCACCAGCTTATTCTTCTTCTTCTTCTCCTACACACGCGCTCTCCCCCCTCTCACCCTTACCCCCACGCATCCTGGTAGAAGAACGCGCCCTAGACTCGTATCAAAACATCCTGTTCAGCATCATCCACTTCTGGCGCTCCTGCGGCGACCACTACACCCACTGGCCCACCCACCTCACCATCGTCAGCCACGCGTTCAAGAGGCGGCGTCTCGTTTCCGCACACAGCGCCGCGCTGGGGTTCCCGCCGGAGAGGGTCAGGTTCGTGGGGATCAACCCGCCTGGCGTGCCGGAGGTGGTGGAGAACGAGGAGCGCGCGGTGGAGGAGTGGCTGCGGGATCCGCAGGGGCAGTCGGCGGGGCTGAGGGAGAAGAGGCGCAGGCGGAACCCGTGGAGGGTGTCGCAGGTGTTGTTCGGAGATGAGGAGAGGAGGAGGAGTGGGGTCGGCACGAGGCTTGTGGATGGTGGAGAGGAGGAGGTCTTGGTCGACGGGGAGGGGAGGCCATGGGAAGGAGGCCCTGGGAGGATGGCATTGGATGAGAAATGAGAACGAGAGGCATCTCTGTCTCTCTTATTGTTTACTGTCTTGACTACTGCAGTAGATAGAGTATCATTTTCTTTCCCTATCTTTTTTTTTTTCCCCCTTCAAATCCTAGATCCCACCGGCCCCGTCTCAGCACCGTTCACAACCTCACACACAAACCTCACCGCGTCCACTACCATCTCGTCACTACACTCATGGCCCCGTCCCGGATAGATCCGATTGTCCACGCTCAGCCCCGAGTCTTTGTACCACGTCTGGGCCGCGTTCACAAAAAAGTTGGTAAACGGCTCCGAGCACCGCCAGGGGACCAGCTTGTCGTCCCCACCGGTGCACATGAGGAACTTCTTGCCCTTCACATGCCTGTCCAGCACCCTCCGCACCTGGGCCTGTTTCTCCTCCGGGGAGGGGGGCTCCGCCACGACATCCTGGGTGCCAAACACGATCCCCTTGGGGTCGTACTGCGCACACTGTGCCACCAGGGCGGGCGGGAAATCCCTGCTGCCGAGAAACCCGCCGGCGGCGCTGTACGTCGGCAGTTTCGACAACCGCGCGCGGTCAGTCATGAGGAGCTGGTAGTCGGGACACCCGATGATGCTCACGCCCGCGGTGACCCTGGGCTCGGCGAACAGCGTCTGCCAGGTGGAGTGGCCGCCCAGCGACACACCGAGGCACAGGTGCTGGTCGAACTCGGGCTGCCGCGGTGCGGCCTCGAGGAAGAGGTACCCGGGCAGGGCGTCGATGAGGAGCCGCGTGTCGAAAACCGTGCCGTTGACCACGCCAAACATGTCCTGGGCGTGGTGGGCGTTGCCTTCCCTCCAGGCCAGGTTGGCGAGGTGGTGGACCTCACGGGAGCCGTGGTTGCGCTGGTCTGCCGGCGTGGTCAGCGAGAAGGAGAAGAGAGAGAGAAGGTAGAAGGAAGAAGGAACCAGAGGGACGAGGGGCAGAAGCATACCAAAAGCAACTGCTATCAAGCCGCGTGTGGACCCAGCAGGCCTGGTCTTGTTGTACTCGCCCACAACGCGCTTGGCCATGGGAGCCATGCGTGCCCTGTCGCCCAGCCGAGGGTTGTGAAGCCATAGCACCGAGATGTGCGTCAGCGATGAGGGGACCTCCTCCAGGCCGTACACGTCGACAATAATCCCGGTGATGGCGATGGTCTTGACCGAGACGGCGGGGGGGTCTGGCAGGCCGGCCATGGGGTTGGGAGTCTCGGAGGACGACATGGCCCGAAGCTGGTCCAGTCCGATTCTTGTCCTGGGTGGTGAGTCAGGGGGGGAAAAGAAACGGCGTTGTGCAGCTTGGGAAGTGAAAGAAAGAAAAGAAGAAAAAAAAGAACTCACGAGTGGCTTGATAAAAAGTCCAGATATGAATCCAGCTGGAAGTTTGTTGTTGTCGTGCTGGTGGTGGTGTGTGCTTGGTGGGCAGGAGTGAACCCCGGCGGGCCAATCCCGACGACGGGGCCAGGATCTGGAGCGGGACCCGGAGCCGATGATGCCGGTATCGGCTCCGGGTCTAGGCGATACGTCTCGTGGCGGAAATCCAGCCTCCCTTCTTCAGACATGGTCTTTGAGTCCAGAAATCGACAGGAAGGATGTTCGGGAGGGACCATGGTATGCATTAAAATAATAGACTCCATAAGTTAGAGATAAAAGGTGAGGTGTGGCTCAACGTAACCTCCTGGTGGTGCCGAGGGTACGTGAGCTCTCTCTCTCTCTGTGTGTGTGTGTCTCTCTCTCTCTCTCTCTCTCTGTCTCTGTCCCTCTCGCGTTCGTTCTTTTCCCTCTCGCGCTCGATTTTTTGGTTGGATTAGACAGGCAGGCTGTGTGAGCCATCCATCTTCTTTCTTTTAGCCCCTTGTGCCGTTTCAAGAACCTCAACTATATACAAATCGTCTTATGCCCAACCATCAGACGAGTCCCCCGGCCCGGCTGATTTATTTTTTCTCTCGGAAACGAATGGGGAGGGACCTCGCAAGCCATGTCCTCTAACATCATAGTGCAGATTCCGCAGGGCGCCCCCCTTAAGGAGTAGGCGCGCGCCCCCTTCGGGATATCCACACCCAACTCGCCTCCAAAGAGCCCCCTCCCCCATCCCCCTTCCTTCCCTTTTCCTCTCCTGATCTACGCCCCAGTGAACTTACTTGGGCAAAATAAACGTCACAGGCGTATAAGCTCAGATGCCAAACTTTACTTCAACATCATCTCGTTGGGTCTTCCCCCAGCCCGCCCGCCTCTTGGCTCCTCCTTGGTAGTCTTGGCCACTGGACCAACTGGTGGTTCTTCTTCTCCTTCTTCTCCTTTCTTCAGACTATTCACTGTGGCACGGTATCTTCGGGTCTCGGCAAGGTCACACACACTAGAGCCGATGAGACCTGTCATCTCCGACGAAGTTTGGATTCCCATCGATGATGTGTTATACGCCTCGAACCTTGACCGAAAGGTAGTTCTGTCTTATCAATTTCCACTCTAATTGTGGTCATGCGTGCCATGCTCTCTTTTCGTCATCCCTTTTTTTTTTTCCCTCTTCCTTTTCCTTTGCTGCCTAATGATACATCATGCCAGACCAGAAACCACAGTCCCCATCAGGTTTGTATAAAATCCACAAGAGCAGTGGAGCGATCTGGCAGGAAGAAGGAAGTGGATGGTTGCATGAGCACAATTATTGTTCGTACCCGTCCCGCCCGCGCAATCGCCTGAATCGCGCAGCCAGCGCCCCCCAAAAAAAAAACAAAAAACCATGCGACAAACTTCTTTTTTTGCCCATCACAGGGCTGGTGGCTCATCGCAGGCAGGGTTGGCGCCAACAGACCTGCTCTTGAGTCGGTCACCGAAATAGAGTCATGCACCAACCAGCCTCGCCAGCGGGAAAAGTGGCATTATGAGCTTCCTGTCAACCTTTGCTTTCAACAAGCGCCTTCACTGGCGCCCGGCTAGCTCAATCGGTAGAGCGTGAGACTCTTACAGAGTTTCCGATTCTGAAATCTCAAGGTTGTGGGTTCGACCCCCACGTCGGGCTCAATTCCCGTCGAATCGACTTTATTTTTTTTTTACTTTTTTTTTTTTTTTTTTTTTTTTTTTTTTTCTTCCATCGGGCTCTAGTCCCCTCGTCCTTTTCCTGTTTGCTTCTGTTGGTTTTTATTTTGCTCTGGTTTGGGGTCCGCATGCGGGCCGGGCACCCAGCAGCCCAGCCTTCTTCTGGTCGGTCTTCTCCCTCTCCCGCCGGGGCCGCCGGATCTCGTTTCTCTTTTACTTCTTCTTCTTCACGGCGGTACATCCGTTTTCCTGACAGGAAACGGGGAGGCCGGAAGCCGTGTGAGGTTCACTTCCCGGGGTTTCACAAGGTAACCTCCTCCCGTCGCTTGTCGAAGCTGTGAAAGTACTGCAGCTGTAGTACTAAGGATACAAAATTGCATATATTCTTGATCAGCCATCCTGTATAATGACCGTCGAGGGGCTGTGATGGCAATGTTTAGGAGTTTGGTTGGGTACCTTCTCTTGGCTCACCATGGCCTGCGCAAGGCGCTCGCCATTGCAGAAAGCAGCCAGGTAGTGCAGCTTTCTCCCTGCACCAGCCCCTCCCTGCCCGATCCCGTGAGCCTGTTAATACTGGTTTCCAACACAAATCGTCCTTTGTTCCTTTTGTTTGTTTATATATATAATTCGTTCAGCAATCCAATAATATGCATCTCCTTCAGAATAACGCTTAATTACTTAATAAGCTGTGAATATACTGCTTTAGAGTATCTTATACCCATTTATTCTACTTGAAAACCTGCACTCCCATAGTAAGTGAGCAGACTAGCTTACCTTTACTCTGTAAGGTACCAGAAGGGAACTTGAGAGGCAGGGATTGAGAATGAAGGAACTACTTTATGCATAAAAGCATCTGTGTAAGAATGACATACTTTAGTAGAGAACAGTCCAAGCAGGTTGAACAGCCCGTGGTTGATCTTCTTTGAGATGCTTGATTTCTCTCTATATCTAAAGATGGAAGAGTTTGATACTATGGGTACGTTTGAGGTAAAATACCATGTAAATCGTTATAACGTCTACAGTCTGGGAGCTACTAAATCTTAGGGCCCCCAAAGGTCCTTGTTGTGATTATGCATCTGTAAGAGCAAAACATCGTATGCTGCCCCAACCCCCTAGGTCTAAAAACGCATCATCAACATTAGTACAACCAGTATACTCATCAGAGCTAGCACCATTTTCAACCCCCGTACAGTCGGATTTCTGGTTAATAGTGCAGAAGCCATTACTGATAACGAACGACTTCGGTTGGCTGAATGTCCCACTAGAGCATGACTTTGGGCCGTCGAACCCGCCCTGCTCGAAGAATTCGCAGGTATCCCCCACGAGGCCCATCGGCAAGTTGCCCTGGATTACAAGGCAGGTCTCATCGGTTGATTGCACTCCGGTTCCTTGTAAAGTATACTACAACACAGAAGTGTCAGCTATAGATAGTAGCTTGATGCGGTAAGCGAATAGAGCCTTACGTAGGAGAAGTCAGAGTTCATATCGTCGCAGCTTGCGTTATACTGTATAAATTGTTAGAATACCTAGGATCTGGAACGTGCTGAGTCTCTCTCGGGATATATTTCTTACAGCTGTAAGCTCCCAAGTTGCAGTTGCTGATGCTGCCGATGAAGTCGTGGAGGTGGAGGATAGCAAGGTTGGTGTCAGGGATGAACTTCTGCTGGACGTTGTTTTCTCGACAGTGGACGTAGCCGAGCCGACGGTAGTAGATGGAGAAGATGTCAATAGTGTGGAGGATGGGGAGGTTGAGGGCTCTGGTGAGACAGAGGACGATGTTGGAAGAGAAGATGACACCGAAGTTGGCGCCGAAGTTGACGGCGAAGTTGACGACGTGTTGAATCCGAAGGAGGCGACGGTGAGCCCATCTGTTGCGGTTTCGGCGTAAAACGCTAGTGGGATTGTCGTCCCCGAGACAACAGTTATGGCGGCGGAAAATGCGCTGGCGTAGAGCGAGCTGATACTGGCCGGTGCGTTTGCGGCACAACTTTGACCCTCTACAGTCGTCGACGCTATCGCTGAGGTCGTGGTTGCTGTGGTGCCAGTCACACTGCAGCCAGTGACCGTAGAGCAAGTTTCAGTCGTGAATGTCGACACACTGGTGCTGAAGTCTGTTATTGAGCTGCTTATGCTACTGGCAAAGACTAGGGTGGAGCTTTTGCAGAAATCATTAGCAATGCCGATCGGTTCACACAAAAGTATTCAAGGGAGGACAGGGCATACTATATAGTTTCAGTCACGCAGTCTGTTACTGTAGATGATGCAGTGCAAGTTGCTGAGCTCGAAGACGAGGCACTCGTAGTAGGCTTGGTGGTAGGTTCGCTTGTGGGCTCTGAGGAATAGGTAGGATCGCCCTGCGGATCCAGTGTGATAGACGGCATATTTTTAGAGAATCCCAGTGAAGATTCGACTTCAGCAGGTGGTGGAGGAAGAATGCCAGGACCTGTTACGCCGGGGATAACGCTATATCAGGAGAGAGTCAGTTATTTGCAGAAGCCTCAAATATATAAGACAGACGCCATAGGTTCCTTGACTTCAAAAGCTTGGGAATGGAGTTCCCAAGGCCAACCCCGGTCATCAATGCTTAAGTCCAACCACATAACAAAGGAAAGGCTCTCAAAATACGTACATGCCTCCACCACTGCCGCCACCCGGGGGACAAAACCAGCAATTTAACACGGGAATGATGGGCCATCCGTGAGAGTCATGAGTTGCTGTAGTAATACCAGTTGTGGAATCAAGTGTGACTGTACTCCAGTTGATGGTGATGATTGGAGGCGGCGTCGTGCTTGAGCCTGGGAGAGTCGTGGTTTCGGTGGTTCCACTCTTGGTAATTGTCGTGTCGATCGGGCCAGATGGGGAACTACTTGAGGAAGCAGTTGTGGAAGAGGTCGAGGCAGCGGTTGTGGAAGCGCTTGAGGTAGCAGCTGTGGAAGTGATTGAGGAAGCAGCTGTGGAAGCGATCGAGGAAGCGTTTGTGGAAGTGATTGAGGAAGCACTTGTGGAAGCGATTGAGGAAGCGTTTGTGGAAGTGATTGAGGAAGCACTTGTGGAAGCGATTGAGGAAGCGATTGAGGAAGCGATTGAGGAAGCGATTGAGGAAGCGATTGAGGAAGCGATTGAGGAAGAGGTCGAGGCAGCGCTTGTGGAAGCGCTTGAGGAAGTAGCTGTGGAAGGGATCGAGGAAGCAGCTGAGGAAGCGATCGAGGAAGCAGTTGCGGACCCACTCGAGGCCAGCACAGATGACGAGGTCTGAGATGTAGTATTGGTCGCGCCTGACGATGGGGCAATCGAAAGAGCTGATGAGGTATCAAATGAGGCCAGCACGGACGACGAGGTCTGAGACGTGATATTAATCGCGCCCGATGAGGTCAGGCCGGATGGTCCAGGTGACGAAGGTGAAACTGTTGAGCCTTGACCCGAAGCTGTGACTTGAGAGCTCGAAGACCTCGACGACAGTGAAACTGAGATTCCAGAAGTAGACGAATATAAAGTGTTGTTCGAGACGGCGGTGCTGAAATTCCCCGTCGATTGCGGTGTAGATGAAATCGCAATGGTTGGAATAGCTGTTGCTACATTGATCAAGCAACAGATGGCCAAGGCCCACAAGTAGGGCGTGTGGGTAAACATGGCTTGAAGCTTTCGAAACGAATGTATCGGCAAATAGTACTCTTGTCCAGGTATGGAGAGGACCAAAGCTCCACTGCAAAAGAGTGTACAACACACGATTCAAATGAAAGCTAAGGTGAGCATTTGAACCAGAATGACCGTTCTGTTTGAGGTGAAAAGAATGGAATGCGATAGCAACTTAGATGGCAACGGGGCTATGAAAAGGAGAGGTCTTGTAGAGAAGTGGCCATTTGGGACAATAAAGGCCGAAATCTAGGTCAGTATGTTGCGAATGAAGAAGCTGAATATTGTGGCTTGAAGGGGGCTAGGAGCACCGTGAAGAGATTGCAATCCTCCGGCACAAAATAATGATCATGCGTCGGATTTAGTCGAGAACAGCTTAGGCTGCAAGCAAGCAGCTCTTGACATCATATGGATACAGATCAGTTTTCATCATCAGGGATTGATTTTCTCATTTCGCCCCCAACTGTATCAATCCCAAGGATCGTTGGAATGCTTTCCTCAACAGGCCTCAAGTGTATAAGGCCAAGGTTCTGTGACTTGAAATCCGCTGGACCTGTAGAAGAAATTGTCGGTAGAGTGACTTCCTCTTATACTTGGAGCGAAGTATGAAACTTAATCACTGGGAACTTCAATGAGCTTTTTGACCCCCAGAGTCAGCATGTCTTTCAGGTCGGACTATATAAATACATCGAAAGCTGGAACTCATTTCCGAAAAAGTTGTTGTAGTGACAAGGGCATTCATCCTCTGGGCCTCCTTGTAGGAGGGCCATTACGTTCGGAAGATGCGATTCTTAATACTCCCCTGGAAGACTCACTTTTCGGCCGCTGATCCTTGAGGCATTCACCTTTTCTTCGTACAAACACGCACTATGCAATATTACTTGTCTAAGTAGTAAACACTCTCGTTTAATTCTTCTGTGTTTCTTATTTTCCACTATCATTCTGTCCGATTTTTGACGCTCTTTTCACTTCTCTTTGGATCCTCAGCACCTGAACGATGCTTCTGGCTATGAAGTTCTGGGTGGCTTTGAACTTGATTGTCGCGGTCGCAGCCTCGGAGACTCTGATTGCGTACAGAGTAATTGGCTCGGTAAGCCAAAACTTTCATATCGATTCTCACTTTTCGTGGATGTTCTATGTAGAAAGATTGGTCTTTGTGACAGGATTCTGCTGCGGTATGGGAGGTGCTGCCGGCTCGGGGTGCTGAGTACTGTTGATGTGCATTATTCAACTGACAATCGACACCTATCCCCTAGGAACTAGCCAAACTCTACGAGCAAAATGGAAATACAGTCGTGATGGACCCGAAAAGCAGCTCCTCTGATCAGCTGGGACCGGGCGTGTACACAAGTCCTATAGCTGGAGACTGGTATCCGAGCCAGGGAAAATATGTATGCGCTCTCTACGCCGACACAACCCAATGGAATATCGCCAATAAGGCTTGGATGCCCGAGACGGTCACCGCGAGCTTCGACACCCCTGCAGAGGGTGAACAAGGCTGTATCGCAACATGGTGGAAGGGGATAGGTACGTGGCTTGAGATGAACGCTCCTGCATATCGCTGTCTCTTTGCCTGTACCATGCTGACTCAACGTGTTTCGCAGGAAAGGAATTTGGCAGGTCGACGTACCTGACCCAAATCGGCGGGGCGGGGTTCACTACGGATAATACAATCTTGTTCAGTCAGGTTGACATGGACTCTGGTAATCCAAGGACGAAACTACAGATGTTGATACCAGAAGCTCTGGTCGGTGGTAAAAACATCCTTGGAATTAGGACAGAGTGTGTCAAATTCGAGCAAAGTGAAGGGGCAGACAGCTATGCAAGCATCAACAAGGGTGAGATAGACTGGAGCAGCTGGTTGAACGTGAAAGGGACTGTACAATCGACGGACCCCGAGACGTGAGGAATTGATGGCGGCTCTAGCAATCCATTGGTCTAATTTCTAGGTTCGAAGTCACGGAGGAATTGGTGTTGATGAAGATCTTAAAGAAATTGGGAGCGTTTACTGTCACTACTCTGGGAGATCGAAAGACTTGGGCACTTATCTGGCTTCGGCGATGCTCTCGCAGAGACTATACGTCGCAGGACCTCCCATTATGTTCAGCACAGACTTTGCATCCTTTGTTGTGAGTTTGCATATGTCGGCTGTTGTATTCGCAAAAAGTTCCATTTGCTTGAGAATTCCGTACCTGCGTCAACTCCGAACATACGTAGTCATCGGAGGTAAACCATCATTTCTTACGACACGAAACGACATAAGTATCTACGTACAGTGGATCTAGACTATTTATTGTATATCTATACGGATGTTCCGCTCGATGGTGCCTCTTGCTTTCCTTGATCTTTTCGAGGAAAATGCACGGGTCTTTTGTAGTATTCATCATATTATTTTGCAATTCTTGGACCCGAAATCTTTTCGAACGGGACTGCCCATTTCCGTAAAACAAGAAGTACGAATTGATCAGTCTTCATTGGGGTTTGCCGAATGATGAGGACTTATTTTTCCCTTCAGGAAGACTACCGATATCTTGTGAAGGCCCAAGGGGGGAAAAGAACGTTCTATTAAGTACCCATCCTCCTCGGTTTCAGGTATTAATAAAACATCGCCTCCCCAGTATAAGAAATAAATGTTTGTGATAATTCGGTAGCGTCCCCCAACTACGCAAACGGCCGTATAATATTAAATTCAATAAAACAGTCACAAATATTACATTTATCGAAAATCGTTCTGTTGTATAATATGTGTTAGGTCACGAAGGTCAAGATCATGAGGGCTGCATTGCATTCAATTGTGGCGTGTCTAGTCTAAGTTCCTAAATTTTCAAGAGGTACTGTACAGTGCATTTCAAGTAAATAGATGCAAAGAAATCATGTCCTTTACTTCCTAATAAGTGACTGTCTCAGCCAAGGCACCCAAAGCACGAAGAATATGACAACGCTCTCTGTAATCTGACAATATCTGACATTATTTATACATGTATTAAGGAAGGAAAATATATTATTAACTCGCAATAGATTCAAGTACCTGTCCTATTCTTGTCTGGGCACCAAGGTATTCCCGTGGGAGGAAACGCATCCTTCGGAAGTCGCATGCTCAGCCCAGGCTACAATATCAGTAGGGGGCCGGATTGATGAGTCATCTGCCTCCTTTTGTTGCAGCGCAGTGTGCTTACGCCCTTTATTTAATATTTTTCAAAATATCCAGGCCACGTAGCCAACAAACCTGACTTCATCAAGATTTGCGCCGAACTCTTATGTACCGATTCATTCTGGCGAACAGTTCAAACTCCATTGCCACTTGAAAAAAAGGAGAGCCATCTACCCGTAAGCCTCGAATACTTAGGTACCGACTTCCCAACATGAATGAAGCACTCTGCTCCATTCTCACGGGGGAGGACGAATGGGTGTTTCACAGCGAAGGCAAATCGGTCAAGTTTAACAAGGATGGGACTGGCGAGGTGTGTACCGTCCTGTCTGCAAAATCGCCACCTCTTTTCCCTCGATCTGCTATGGTCGCTGACGACTTGAAAGCTTTGGTGCTGTGAAGATGGCCATTTCTGGATTGCTATGGAGACTGAATGGAAGCGTCTCGAGACATCTGCGCCTAGCGGAGGTGAGACGGCAACCGAAAACGCCCATCACAAGGGAGGCCCTCAGCTCTTAGGGAAGCTTGAACTGGCAGTAACCCTCGTGAAGCGACTTCCGCAAAAGCTCGACAAACAGCCTGGTGCAAGAGGTTATGTTCTCAACGAGCGCGGGCTCACGGACGATGCATTTCAACCCAAGAAATATACCATCACGATTGAGAAAGGCAACTTTGTCGAACCTTGTTACATGGGGGCCTCGAGCTCGTTTAGTAGAAGGTACGCACTCCGACTTGTCTTTGACAAATCGCCGTATCCTCCACGTTCTGAGTGGAAGCAACCGGAAGGGGGCCCTGATTCGGGCCATTTCTGGGATATCAAAGAATTTGTCAGCCGAGAATCTCCGGAATTGAAGCGGGGAAGAGCTATGAATGATGATGCTGGCGAAGGCTGGAAGTCTTGTCAAATAATGTAGCCTTCTGATAATCTGGCTGGCTGCGAGAAATGACTTTGTCGATCTTGTCATACAAAACCAATTAAATTCGAGCAATGATTTGTAGCATCATTGAGTCTTATAAGTGTCCTCAGACCATTTATTATATACCCCCTACTTCAGAATATACCAACCCTCGGAACATGATAATTCAGACAGTCTCACTTAAACTTTATAGTTAACTTCATTTATATGGCTTTTAACTTACATCTTACACACTACAATGATTTCTGATGTTGTGGGTTAAGGTTTCAGATAGGAAGAATATGTATTCATTTTTATCTGAATCGTAAACCAAAAAACGAGCTGAAGGGTTTGAAGACGGAATACGGCGGTCAAAAGCTACTCGAACAATGCCGCACCGCGTCTCTCAGGTCGCCCAGATCTGTAAGAGCCACCGGAGGGTATCTGTGTCCCAAGTGCATTTTTAAGATAACAACAGACCGCGTTCCTGTAACAACATCGTAGTAGATACCCCGCAGTGTGAGCGTCTACCTGCGGCCCTTTAAGACCCAGCATGCCCAAGACCACCACGGCCTCGGCAGCCGCGACAACCTGCACGACGTCCTCCACGATTCCCTCCGCGATGCCCCTCGCACCGCCTCCCCGCCCTAGCCACCAACGCTGTATCCTGTCCAACAACTCCTACGCCATCCAGAGGGCGAACGTGGTGCCTTCGGCTCAGGCTAAATGGTTTCAGGCGAACAGCATGAGACGCTACGGCGATGACCGACAACTCATCCACAACGACCGGAATAGGGTTCCCATACGTCACGATCTACACACTGTATGGGATGCCCACCTTTTTTCGCTTGTCCCCAAGCGAGGCAAGTTCGTGGTTCATGTTCTCAACATACCAAAACCAGCTATCAGCGACTTTGCTGCCGAATGGCACAATACACCCGTTCAAGAGGGCGCACTACACGCCACTGGGAAAGCATATCTCTTCGCCAAGTTTGCGCAGGCCGTGTTCATGTTGTCTAGGCCCTTTGTTGCGTACTCGGCAGTGCCTCGGTATATAGCGACCCTTCAAGCACGAGCGGACGACCCGCGACAGCTATGTAAGGTGAAGGAGGAGTGGGTATCGGGACTCTCTCTGGGCGAGCGTTATAGTGGCGGGGGCTCGAGGAACGCAAGCGAGAGCGCAGACAGTAGGAAACGGTCACGTTCCCAGGCTTCGGCCCCAGGAGATGAGGAAGAGAAGGGTGCGTGGTATGCAATAGACGCTCGTGAGAGATTATGGGTTAGCGAGTCTGAAGAGGAGGGCAAGTGGTACGAGGAGAACGCACGTGGGAGGTTGTGGGTTAGCGACTCGGAGGACGACGTGGAACGGGGACGCCCTCAGAAACGGCGCCGGCGACGTGATCGGAGTGAACATGCTGTGGACACTCTGCCCTCGCTGACTGGTACTTCCTGCTACCGGCGACCTCGAAAACGCGGACCTGGATGAAAATAGCTTGCTTACAGCATCGACTGAGCCTGGAAGCATCTGTCCATCCAAGGCTCCAAACGATGAGAGCCACAGAGCTAGCTTGGAACAAGCCACGTGAGGATCAAGCTCATCCTTCCTTTACAGCAGGCTGGTGTACTTGAAGACATGCCCTCAGCATTCCATTTTGCTCATTCAATGCCTTCAGAACATTGGCTACAGCCTCTTTGCGATGTCTGTAGGGGCTGAGGTCGACCCGGCTTACATCGCGACCTCCAAGCCACGCATTTGGTTTGTGATGTCGCTGAGGGAGGAGGCGTACTTGGAGGCAAAGGTGTCAAGGATGTGTCGACTCTGGTCTGCGGTTCGCCCGTTATGAATCCGTATCAGTTCAGTGTCAATGTTGCTACTCCCAGCATGCTGTTTTGAATCCTCAGGTCCATGCTCGCCAGGTTGAGCCCCCCCGCCCTCTTTTGATTGCAGGGTTCATGGGGTCATGAGCGGCACGGCGGACTGCCCGGTGACCCCTGGGCTAATATGATATCTAGGGCTCACCATATTACACTTCATCGTGAGGCCAAGGCGAAATGGAATGGGGCCATGACCATCGTGACAGCACGAGGTGTAAAAAGAGGGAACTGGGTGGGTATTGTAAGGCGATGCGGTAAGAAGTGCTGCATTTGTTGGCTTTCTGACATCCTGCACTTGATCGACGCCCGGCCTCAGAGGCAGGGCGGAATTCGCCAGACAATCTCCATGTCATACCTAGGTCACCAGGTACTTCTCTCGAGCACAAGTTGGAGGGGGCTCATCGATTTAATTCAGGTGTCTAGATCCTACCACAGAAAAAAATGGAGACATCTATATGACCTAAATTGACCGACCAGCCGAGCTTCTACTTCCTTCAGAACCTCCTCTTTTTCTTGTACCACCATATATGTATATATATATATCACAGGGGTAGATTAGATAGATAGATAAGCCACAAACGAACGCAACGCCCACGAGAAAAGGCCAAGTGCGATAGCGCAGGAGCATTGTCGCCAGCCAGATCCCGTGTCAGACGATAACGCCGTCTCAGCGATGGCGTAGAAGCACTGTCGCTGTCGAAGTGGCGAGGACGGGGCCGGCATAGTAATGTAGGACCGTCAATGGTTAGAACCTTCGCGCAGACAGCGTAATCCGAACACGGATGGGGTATCACTGAGAATCAAATCAACAACGCCAAAAGAGGAAAAGAAAAAAAAAAAAGAAGAAAGCCCAAAGAAAAGAACATCAACAGCCCCAGCATCTCGTAATCACGCGCGAGAGATGGCGAGTCTGAAACTAGCACGTCCTTTGCTTAGTGGCTAGAGAAGCGAGGCTTTGACAAAAGTTAGAAAGATAGTGTTTGGTGTATGTGTCGTTAGACCAGAGGCCGGGGGGTCGTGGCGTTGAGGGGACCGACTTGTCGTTGTTGAAAAATTGTCATCCATCCGTGGCTCTGAGATCACTCGGCTTTTTCTCAAAGAGACATTGTATGTTGGCTTCAACGGAGGGAATTGAGAGAGGGAATAGATCTAGGACCTTCGGGCCCATCGCACGTTGCCAAAGCCGCGCTGCTGGAACTCACGGCGCGCAGCCCCGTCCTGGAAGTCGTCCACCGAGTCGACGGCGGAGCTACCGCTGCTCAAGATCTTATGGCTGAGCTTGTTGCCAAAGGTGCGCAGAAGGAGCCACATGGCAAAGCTGCTGACGATACTGACGCACAGGATGCCGATCATGACAAAGTTGCTCTTGCGGTACTGGTACAGCCCGCTCGCCGCGTCGGCAGGCCAGCCGGTGTACAGGGCGTACGTGGTTGTGATGCTGCCGAGGTTGCCCAGTCCAGAGACGAGTGCCGAGGCAGCGGCCACACCGACCTCGCCGTGGCGCCGCTGGAAAATCTCGTTGGTCCAGGTCATGCAGATGGGCACCGTGGGGCCGAGGCCGAACCCGACCATCAGGAGGCCGCCGTAGCGGGCCCATGAGTTGTCGAGCGCAAAGGTGACGGTGAGCAGGCCTGCGATCTGCAGGAGGACGGCACAGGAGAAGAAGATCGGGCGAAGGCGGTGGAAACGGTCCGAGATGGGCGTGACGATGAGGATGGCACAAAAGTCCATCTTGAGAAGGTGGGGATCAAATGGTCAGCCAGCCTGTCATGACAAGGGAGAAGTGGGGGGAGGGAGAAGTTTTTGGGGGGGGGGCCTTTGCGACAAAAAGAAACGAAGGAAAGCAAAGGGGGATTACGAAGGGGCTGATGAACTTACGATCCAGATGGGTGCAAATAGCAGGCTGACCTCAATATCGCTGTACTCTGGGTTGATGGCGGCAATGATGACGTTTCCGTAGAGCTGGGTTCCGATGCCGACACCCACGACGCCAAAGTACATCAACACCAGCGGCCAGAGGCGCCAATCGATCAGGACATAGCCCAGGTCCTTCCAGGCCCACGGGCGAGGGTGGTAGACCCGCCTCAGGTCCTGGTAGTGCACGAGAGCATCCTCGCCCTTGAGGGCCTCGGGCGGCGCTGGGAGAAACCGCATCAGGCCCTTCTTGACACGCCTCTCGCCAGGAGGGAGGGGTCGGTCGGGGAGCCACCAGAGGAGCACGATACCGAGGAACACAGCGAGTGCGCCGTAGACGATGAACATCCACTGGAAGCCGACGAGCCCATGGATGCCGTCCATCTTCTGGAAACCGGCCGACACGAGTCCCACGACGGCGGCTGAGATCTGGGCCGCGCTGAAATACATGCCGATGCGCTTGCCTGTCCTCGAGGGCGGGTAGAACAGGGTCAGGTAGTACGACATGCCAGGCCACATTCCTGCGATGACGACGCCGAGCAGGAAGCGCAGGAGCTTGACGCTCCAGGCGGCCTTGACGGCTGCAAAGCACATGCCTATGATGCCAACGGCGAGGACGATGCGGGCCATCCAGACACGGGGGCTGAGGCGGCTCATGACAAGGTTGGACGGGCAGTCAAAGATGACATACGAGACGTAGAAGAGCGCCAGTGCAGTCGAGACGTCCTTGGACGTGAGGTGCAGGGCCTGCTCCAGGTCGTGGCCCTCCGTGGTGTTCATGGTCTGGGCCAGGCCAATGTTGGAGCGGATCGCCGAGCAGAGGAAGTACAGGACCCAGAACGCTGGCCTCGTCTTGTCAGTCTTGATGGTCCACCACGAATGTCTCTTATTATCTCAAGCAGCAATCAAGAGACGGGCACTCGGGGGGAGAGAAGGGGGGGGGGTGTGGTTTGGGTCGAACCTGGGATGATGCGGAGGTCCAGCTTCCTGTAGACGGCCTCTACCCTCTCCACCGGGTAGTCTTGCCCAGCAGCAGAAGGTTCGGCGACCTGCTGCTGCTGCTGCTGCTCTGGGTCATCGCTGGTGGACTCAGCGGGATATTTGTTGTCGCCCCTCGCTGGGGGACCTGTGACTCTCTCTGCCATACTTCGACTATAGAGCAATGGAGGAGCGTGCTATCAGTCTTTTCAGGCTTGAGCGATACCGGAGCAAAAAATGAATTGGGCGTTAGCGAGGGCCGCTGGAAGCTTTGAGAGCAAGACCAAGCACAGCGTGAGGTAGGGCTGCAGATTATGAGATGTTGCAAATGTCACACAAAATGCAAAAGTGGGAAGGGAGCAGAAGAAGGAAAAAGAAGGAAAGAGAGAAAGAAGAAGAAGAAAAAAGTTGATATCTGCCGTGATACTAGTGGTCCTAGACCGTCGGTGGCCGAGGCTAGAATGTTGAGGCTGGCCCCGGAAGTGGAGCCGGAGCTTATATCGACAATATGAAATACTTCCCCAACCTGATGGTGACACAAGTTTGTTGATCGTGTCATATTAAAGGTGAGATCACCACCTCCAGCCGACCAAAATAAATAAATGAATAACTGAATAACAAGGTAAATGTTGTTGTTATGAGAGAAAAGTCCTCTAGTACAATTTGGCCCTAAAGGCTCCCCTGTCAAAATAGCCCCTTGGCCCTAATAGTTGCTCCTTCCTGCCCATAGTATCTATCCTGCTCTATTTTCTTCTTTGTTCCTCAAGAAGTCTCTTGAAAGTCAACACTTTTGGGCCACGAGTATGATCTTGTTGTGAGTGTGACTGCTCTATGCCCAGAGTCATGATTTCTTTCCTTCTTTTTTTTGTTTTGGGGGGGGGAGGGGAGTTCAGATGGCCAGCAAATAATTAGAAGCTCAAGTATAAAAGAGCCCTCAGGGGCACGGCAAAGGAAAGGGGATCAGGGAGGAAGAGGGGAGACAGAGAGGAGGAGGAGGAGGAGGAGGAGGAGGAGGAGGAGGAGAAAATAATTAAATAAATAAATAAGAATAATCGCATTCAGTATTGATGCTATGTGTTCTAGTGTGTAGACAAATTGGTGGGCATTTGGTACTACGATGCTGGAGGCCAAGATGGCACACAATGGCTGCTTTCTGAGATGCGAATTGGGCTGCAGCACCAGTTCAGGTAGCCCTGGGCTCGATCTGTGTGGCAGATCTTTATCGGAAACCCGATGATTCTGACCAGCCAACGGGGAGCTAGGGACTGGACTGCACCGGCACATAAGACTTGGGGCCTGAGGCTCAAAAGTAAATCATCCGTAAGGCTGTTAGGCCATCAACCCAAGTCAGATGCAAAGATGCCTTTGATTTGTGATCCTTCGCACCGCGTATTCAGGCCGAGGCCAACAAAGCCTTCCAACCCACGTATCACTCATCCCGCTCCTACTGCCTCCCAAGATGCTTGCCTAACTGGAGTCATAACCGCAAAACGTCATCTACCATCTACCATGTGCTTTTTCTTTTTCCTTTTTCGGAGGAGCATGCCTAAATTGGGCGCGCGCTGCCATAGTGGTGGTGAATCTGGCCCTACTTCGCCGCATGAAAGACATGTGCCACCCCCTCTCTCTTCGTTTTTGCCCTCTTTTCTTCCCCTCTCCCCCTTTCCTTTTCTCTCTTTCTCACTTTCTCTCACTCTCACACCGGATACGAGTCACTCGCGATGAGCTTACTGTATCCGGGCACGCTGGCGACATCACTACGATCTCAAGGAGGTGGTTCAGCACACCGTCCCCTGGCCTGCCTCACCCCGCCCCGCCACCTGAGGACTCCAGCTTCAGGGTTGATGACGATCAACTTTGAGTCACGATAGCACATGCAAGCGCGCGCTCGACATCGTGATCTGGGCTGCTGCCTTGCACGAGAGATCGGACTGAACACGCGACAAGACGGTACTTCTGTTTTCATGATGCAGATAATTGTAATCTGGCATCTTACTGTGCAGTTCTTATGTTTCCCCCCTTTGCTATTTGAGAATGTGCCAACTCTCGTCGGGGAGTCACCACCCGCACGTCACCTCGGCCCAGGTGATCCGAATCCTCAGGATCTCACTCTTTCTCCCCCTCACCGCCGCCGACAGGCTACCAGCTGCTCAAACTGAGGGAAGGGAGGAATTTCTTCGTTCTTTGGCCTGTGAGGAGAAATTTTCTTACCTGTCAAAAAGACGGGCAAGGTGCCCCCGCCTCGCATGATGTCTGGTTGGGCTTAGCGGCCTCTTCGCCTGGCTTCCTCTCCACAGTATCAGCCTCATGAATCCGGGCGCAAATATTTCCTTTTTTCTTTTCCTCCTTCCCCCCCCTTCCTGGTCGGACCTGGGGGGGGGAGGCTTGTTGTGGTAGGCTTCCAAGTCCGGTGCCGAGTGGACAGCGGGACACTGTCTAGCAGGCTGCGGCCCGAACAAGATATCTCCTAATCGAGTATGCTTGGGATGTTCGGAAGTCAACCTCGAGGTCAAGAAACGGGCCGCATCTGGCGATTCGTTACATTGCGAGTGTCAACGGGTTGGGTTCCCAGAGGATCGGGGAGCGGCGGCCAGATTTCACAGGCCGCGCGCCCTCAATCTAGAGCCGCCACACGTGGCCGGCCGTGCCTCATCATTGCCTGGCAGCTTTGGGTCAGGCATTATGACCTGGATCTTGCCGGGGTTCTACCCATCGTGGCTGTGCAGGCATACAAGGCTGCATGATGTGGTGGGGCGGCCATCTTGTATGACCTGACCAGCCCTTTTGACAGCTCGGGCAACCAGCCACCAAGGAGGGCGTCGCTGACATATACTATTCTGCACAAATCCGTGCATCGAACAGATGCAAAAAAAAAAACATTGCCAACGAGGGACGGAAGGAGGTAAGAGGAGAAAATGGTTGGCCGTTGTTCGGCCCTGCCTAAAGACGCCCGCTCGCCTGCCAGGGCATGACTCACATTGCCCACCTCAGGCGTCCCCCTGCCCCCCTGCACAAAGTACCTCGGTACCTGCCTCGGGTTGGGGATGATGGAGTCATCTCTCTCTGCCTTCTCGTCCTCTTCTTATATCAGATGGCCACGTTCCACCTCATCTTTCACGCTGCTACGTGACCCCTTTCTCCTTGAGGGTGGGATGACTGACGCTAAGAAGCACTGGAAGGATGATTCTATTCTTCTAGAAGGCGTTTTCTCCCTGCCCTTGGCATCGACTTTTTCTGACCTGCATATTTTCATTTGGTTCCTTATCTAATCTCGTTCTTAGCGTCTCGCACGGGCCTTAGACCCAGCCTGCGGGTTGTGATTGGTCATCTCCCTCCTTCAAACTTAGCCCTCCAAGCCTTCGATTTTGGTGTCACTGCATTTCTCTTGGAAGGCTTCATCGTCGTCACCAGATCTCGTGGTGGTTTTTTTCTTTCTTTCTTCCCCCCACCCCCCCTCTTCTTTCCTTTTTTCCCTCGACAACAAACAGCAGACGCGCCCTTCTCAGCTCTGGCTCTTAACCCCAGTGCCTGCTGAGGAAACGCCTGTACCCCGAGCAGACACGATCACTTTGGCCCCAGCTGGTCCCCCTAGGAGGGCTGGTACGGGTCTGGACCGAACGTACCCGAAGTCCTGGACGTGATAGATCCCCACCGCCTGAGTTGGGTCTTGCAGTCCACCCACCACCGCCTCCTCCCCTGTACAGTAACTACGATTCTCGCTCACACACTCGCGCGCGCACACGCACACACGCACACACGCCCGCCGGCAGTCAGTCCTTCGACATGAGCGTCGCATACGACGAACCCAGGAGTTTTCACGATGACAGCCCCTACGCCCCAGTCGGCGAGGGCGATCACGACCATGATCATGCTGATATCAACAAATATATCAACACCGAGGCAAACGTGGAAGACATGGCCGATCTTGCCGCCGTAGCCTATGCGCCCGGCGACGGCCCTCCGTCACCCTTCAACACATCCGACTCGGCGGCCCTCGATCTTGGACCGGTCGCACCGCCAAACGTGGACCCGGCAAATGTTCCCATCCGCGACTCCTCGCCCGTCCTCCTCAGCGTGACCAACGTTACACACGCGCCCTCGTCCCGCAGCAAACCCATACTAAAGCCCAACCGGGTCGCGACAAAGAACCGGGACGGCCTGTTCGAGTGCAGCTGGGAAGACTGCAAGGAGGCAGCAAAGACGTTCCAGCGCAGGTGCGAGTGGAGCAAGCACATGGACAAACACGAGCGCCCGTACGTCTGTACCGTCAAGGGCTGCGAGAAGGTGCAGGGCTTCACCTACAGCGGCGGACTGCTCCGCCACGAGCGCGAGGTCCACGGCAAACACGGCGGGCCCAAGAAGGCCCTCAACTGCCCGCACTCCTCGTGCAAACGCAACACGGGCAAGGGCTTCTCGCGCGCCGAGAACCTCCAGGAGCACCTGCGCCGGTGCCATCGGCTGCCCTCGGCCGGGCCCAGCACGCCCGGCCACCATCACGACGACGATACCAACAGCGACGTGGCCTCGGCCGCGTTCGCAGTCATCAGCGCGATCTCGAGCCCCGCGCAGACAGTGGCTATGGGCAGCGAGACTGACGGCCATCATCACAAACGGAAGCGCACCGACGATGACGAGGGAGAGGCCCCCCCCAGCAGCAGAGAGAAATCCCTCCAGGAGGAAAACGACAGGCTTCGTGAGGAGAATGAAGACCTGCGGCGGCAGCTCCAGGAGGCGACCCGCAATGCGAACGACATGCGTACGCAGCTGCAGGCCATGCAGGCGACCATCAGCGTGGCCCTGAGCGTGTCTCAGCCGGCCGCTTAAGCGGTGGTCATCCTTGCAGCTGGTTCGGCGCGGTTCTACGTGTTTGCCTCAAGCAGCTGACTGTTCTTTTCTTCTTTTCATCTTCTTTTGTCTCTTGGCTTGTTATTCGAGTATGGTTCAGTCCTTTTTTAATGGTCATATGGCACGGTGTTTCGGGGAGCATCATTGGCGTTGGTGGCCTTATACCCCAGGGGATGAATACCCAGTTTGTTACCAAGTATGCAGGGCCACCTATTGTCCCGACATGTATCTCGATTTTTTAGAATTCTTCCTCTTCAACAGACGAATGGCATTTCCATGTACTCGGCCTCCAGTGCTATCACTTGTATGTGGCGAGATGCGTGCAATCCTGCCAAGTGTGTGTTGGATTTACCGGCTTTGGGATTGGGGTTGGCGCTTCGTGTTTGCATATAAACGCCACCTTTTCGCGACGTACATAGTAATAGTCGGCGCTACTTTTAGACCCGGGGCACAAGACGACGGACGAAATCTGTAATCAACTACTCTCTAGCAGCCGAGACACCTTCTAAGGCAGGTATCGAAATTTTCTGGAAATCTCTGTCCTTTCTCTTTTCTTTTAAAACCCCCTTGGCCGGTTATCCGATGGGTTTCTGCTCGGCGGCGCTGGGGACCCTACTTGCGCACTTCACACGGGAGTGGCGGGCTGGATTTACCCGGTAAATAGGCGAGCAAGGGGAACTAAGCGGCGGATGTTCATCGGTCCAGGGTTCAGGTTGAGACTCGACCTGACAACAATATCGCGCATTTAGTCGACAACGGCTAGAAGAAGAAGAAGAAGAAGAAAAAGAAGAAAAAGAAAAAAAGGGAAAAAGAGAGCGGCAGAAAAAGATGACCAGTCATCAGCAAATTTTCTGTAAAGTAGTTCAGTCCGATGTGAGCCAGCCAGCTCATATGCATGGCATACTCACGCCACCGTGAAATCTCGAGGACCCCCCGCGGGGGGGGGGGGAATTGTAGTGGTGGGGTGAGAGTACCCGAGAGATGATGGTTGTGGTGATAGATACCAGGCAGAATCATCACGCCTCGTGACGGTGATGAGTTTTTGTTTGTCAGGGTATACTCACGGCGATACCGGCATGCCTGAATTGATCTTCCGTACAGAGAAAGAAGGTGTGTAAGCCCCGAGGTGATTTTGTAGATTTGAGGTTTCATCATTACTGTGGTACCTCTTTTGTATACAAATTTGACGTCTGACTGAGCGGTACGATGCTACCCCGCCATGCCGGGGCATCGGTCTTCAAGAGCCATGCAGGTATGTACTATCTTAGTATACACGTACAACTAAGGAGACTGGGCGTGTACCGCAGTTGTATGATGGATGAACATGATCAGACGGAATAGAAACGAGGTTGAAATACCATGTACACACATACATAATACAGCGCAAAAGAGATATCGACTGTACAGTAAAATGATGTACCATTGAAATATGACGTCGATTCCGATGAATCCGCGCGGCGGCAACCAAAAAAAAAAAAAAAAAAAAAAAGTTTTGAGCGGCGGCAGTCCTCCACAGCGGGTGGAGTACATGGATGGTACCTGGAACTTGAGAGAGCGAGTTCCAGCGAGTATAGCCCAGTGAGCTCGACTCGAGTTGCTATCAGAGGGGTGGTCGCCAGGACCCCACTTTGGAGGGGCCAAGGAGGGGGCGTCAGAGGGCGCGTCAGAGGGCTTGTCAGGGTGTCAGGGAGGGGCAGTAATGGCAATGCTTCACCACCTTGTACCCTGAGTCGCCTAGCAACCCGAGCGTGGCCTACCCACCAAAAACCCAAGCACTCGCATCAACTTGACTGGGAGATGGGCCACGGCGCAGGGGTATGACGAAACGAAAGCTCCTGCCGCAGAAATATATCCCGCCTTCCCGCGCCAGACAAACTCAACCGTTTCCCTCCCCTTAGTGCCCGTCTTCATCATTTCTTCCCCTTCCGACCTTCCACCCTACTTCCTCCAACCTAACCATCTCTCAACCTTCAAAACGACCCCATTCTTTTTCTTCTTGATCAAGCTCAGCACTCGATCCTCGAGCCAAGATGGGTTACGATAAGACAGACGAACTGACCATCAACACCATTCGGGTGCTGGCCGTAAGTCTCCTGCATATTAGCTCCCCCCCCCCCTCTCTCGGACCATCTTCCCTCACTACCCCGCATCGAGAGAGAGACACACACACAGAGAGAGAGTGAAACCCGGCAGGACATAAGCTTGATCGGGCCACAACTGCAGTCTGCCCCTCCTCACTGTCTGATACCCACGAGGATAAGAATCATCCATGAGAGAGAGACCAGAAGTCATCACGCAAGCTTCAGCTCAAGAAAAAAAAATCAAAGAAACAAAAAAGATCAATTGCTCACCCAAGATGTCTTCTATAGGCCGATGCGACCGCCCATGCCAACTCAGGTCACCCTGGTGCCCCTATGTACGTTTCCCTGTCCTGCTCTAAGCTACGAACATCTTGTCGACTCGGGGTTGTGCAAGATGGGGAGGGAGAAGAAGAGGAAATAGCGCGCATGGAGGAAGAGGCAGAGAGAGAAGACGGCCGCTGACAAGATTCTTTCATCTAGGGGCATGGCACCCGTTGCCCACGTTCTCTTCAACAAGTTCTTGAAGTTCAACCCAAAGAACCCCAAGTGGTTGAACCGTGACCGCTTTGTCCTCTCGTGAGTAACAGCACCCGTCCGTGATCGGACAGGCCGAATTTATCCTAGGCAGGTCATACCCTCTAACCCCGAAACCCATCACGACAGAAACGGCCACGGATGCATGCTCCAGTATGCTCTGCTTCACCTCTACGGATATGCCCTGTCCATCGACGACCTCAAGGCCTTCCGTGTAAGTTGCTCCTGGGGCCTCGCGCCCCCCTGCTTGATCCTATTCTTGTCTCCCCTCTTTTGCTGACATGCACGTCTAGAGCGTCGACAGCATCACGCCCGGCCACCCCGAGGCTCACGACACCCCCGGCATCGAGGTGACCACTGGTCCTCTCGGCCAGGGTATCTCCAATGCCGTCGGTCTCGCCATGGCCCAGGCCCACACCGGCGCTGTGTTCAACAAGCCCGGCTTTGAGCTGGTCAACAACTACACATACTCCTTCCTGGGTGACGGCTGCCTGATGGAGGGTGTCTCCTCCGAGGCATGCTCCCTGGCTGGTCACCTGCAGCTCGGCAACCTGATTGCCATCTACGATGACAACCACATCTCCATCGACGGCGACACCAACCAGGCCTTCACCGAGGACGTCGTCAAGCGGTACGAGTCGTACGGCTGGCAGGTCATCACCGTCGCTGATGGCGACAGCGACCTCGCCGGCATCGAGGCCGCCATCAAGGAGGCCCAGTCCGTCAAGGACAAGCCTACCATCATCAAGCTGCACACCACCATCGGCTTCGGCTCCAAGCAGCAGGGCACCCACAGCGTCCACGGCTCCGCCCTCAAGGCCGACGACATCAAGCAGCTCAAGGAGAAGTGGGGCTTCAACCCCGAGGAGAGCTTCGTCGTGCCCCAGGAGGTGTACGAGCGCTGCGGCAAGGCCTCCTCTGCCGGCGCCGCCGCCGAGCAGGAGTGGGAGAAGCTCTTCGCCAGCTACGGCGAGAAGTACAAGGCCGAGCACGACGACCTCGTCCGCCGCCAGAAGGGCGAGCTGCCTGAGGGCTGGGAGAAGTCCCTGCCCGTCTACACCCCCAGCGACTCCGCCGTCGCCTCCCGGAAGCTGTCCGAGATCGTCCTCCAGAATATCCACCAGGTCCTCCCCGAGCTGTTTGGTGGTTCTGCCGATCTGACTGGCTCCAACCTGACCAGGTGGAAGGATGCTGTGGACTTCCAGCCCCCCGCCACCGGCCTGGGTGACTACACGGGACGCTACGTCCGCTACGGTGTCCGTGAGCACGGTATGGGTGCTATCCTCAACGGTCTGGCCGCCTACGGCACCATCCTGCCCTACGGAGGTACCTTCCTCAACTTCGTCTCTTACGCTGCTGGCGCCGTCCGCCTGTCGGCCCTGTCTCAGGTCCGCACCATCTGGGTCGCCACCCACGACTCCATCGGTCTCGGCGAGGATGGTCCCACCCACCAGCCTATCGAGACCCTGGCCCACTTCCGTGCCCTCCCCAACTGCATGGTGTGGCGCCCCGCCGACGGCAACGAGACGAGCGCCGCTTACTATGTCGCCCTGACCTCCAAGCACACCCCCAGCATCCTGGCCCTGTCCCGGCAGAACCTCCCCCAGCTCGAGAGCTCCACCATCGAGCGGGCCAGCAAGGGCGGCTACGTCCTGCACGAGGTCGAGAAGGCCGATATCACCCTGGTGTCCACCGGTTCCGAGGTGTGCATCTGCATCGACGCCGTCAAGGAGCTGGAGAAGAAGGGCATCAAGGCCCGCGTGGTGTCCATCCCCTGCTTCGAGGTGTTTGATGCCCAGTCCAAGGACTACCGCCTGTCCGTCCTGCCCGACGGCATCCCCTCCCTGTCCGTCGAGGTGATGAGCACCATGGGCTGGGAGCGCTACACACACGAGCAGTTCGGTCTGAACCGGTTCGGTGCCTCGGGCGCCTACAAGGATGTCTACAAGAAGTTCGAGTTCACCCCCGAGGGTGTTGCCAAGCGCGCCCAGGCTACCATCGACTTCTGGAAGGACGTGCCTAACATCCGGTCGCCTCTGAACCGGGCCTTCCAGCAGATCATCTAGAGAAGCCGGGGGCGGGGAGAGAGAGAGAGAGAGAGAGAGTAGAGGTGGTGATGAGGACTCAGAAAAGAATTGGCTGTGAATGAAAGAAATTCAAAGATAGACCAAGGTCCCTTTTTTTTATTTTTATTATGTGTGTTTACGCTTGTTATTATACGCCATACCGGAATGTACATGTCACATTTCGCACAACGCGCTGGTAGGATGTGGCGTGATGTGATGTGCTGGCAAGAGAAGAAGTGATTGTTAACAGAGAGAGGCTCCTGCGAACAAGACAAGGCCTACGTGCTCCGTAGAATTACATCAAGATGTAGGGATCATGTCGTCGCCCAACGTTGACGACTTATGTACAGAAAGTGAAGGCCGTCCTAGCACACACTGTCGCTGGCTTGACATTCTTTTTGCCCGCCACCCCTTTTTTTGTTTTGTTTTGTTTTTGTCTCCCGACTTTCTCCGCTGATTCCATCCTTATGAGGGCATATATACTCTCAGCCTCATCACTTTTTTGACCCCTGCATGCGCTCTCGGGGTGTTTTTCTCTGGGGACCGAGTATTATCATTACGTCGCATCACCACCCTCGGCAGCCCAGTCGGTCTGGAAGACCCTCGCTATCCTCTCTAACCTCCCCGCGGCCCTTCTCGCATCCCGTATCTCCTCTGCGCCGGGAGCGACGACCGTAGTAATGAGCATCGGCGGCGCATTGGGGCCATCCCCGTCGTCGTCTTCGTCGTCGTCGTCCACCTCCTTCCCCAGACCATTCTCCCCTAGGCCTAGGTGTGCAGCTTGTCGGGGTTGTTGTCTCTCGGGTCTTGTAGGATCTGTCTCTGCACTGCCGCCGACAGCAGCCTGCTTGCCCTGCCCCATTGGTCCGCCGTCGCCAGCTTCACTAATAGCACTACCACCACCACCACCACCACCATCATCATCATCATCACCATCACCACTGTGCCCCTCACCGCCCGAGCCCGCCACGCCGACAGCAGTGGTCATGCTCCCCTCGCTGGCTCGCCTCGGCCGGCCCGGGATGCCGAGGGCCAGGGACATGGGGCACAGGTAGCTGTGCAGCACCACGGGCCCGGCGCCGGCGTGTTCGACCATGGTCCGTAGGGGGGCGCCGCGGTCGAGGCGCTTCGCGGTGTCGTAGGAGGCGAGGGCGGTGGTGGTTAGGTGCGCGAGGGAGAGGGACTGGAGGGTCTGGGGGTCGATCTCTTCTTCGTACTCTCCATCTTCTGCGGCAGAGGAGGAGTTGTCGTCGTCGTCGTCGTCGTCGTCGACTTCGTCCGAGATGGGGATGCTGGATTCGGGGGAGGAGGGCGGAGAGGTGGAGAAGGCTGCGCGGGGGCGTCTTGAGGGTAGTAGGGAGGGGGAGGATGGCGACTGCCGTTGGGCCTTGGGCGAGAGCGAGGAGGTCGAGGAGGAGATGATTGGGGTGAGGGCACGGTCGGATAGGTGTAGGGCGAGGTGAGGATGTTGCGAGGGTAGGCTCGCCATCTTTCTCAAGGGCCCCCCTTTATTTATTTAAAAAAGGGGGAAAAAGAGGAAGGGGGAGGAGGAGGAGGAGGAGGAGGAGGGGGCAATAGGTTTTCCTTCTCCCTTGATTCCTTTCGACCAGGTTGGAGATGGTAGAGAGGATGCGTGTTAGTTAGCTGGCAGCTTGTCGATTGGATGCGCGAGTTAAGGCTCAGGATGGCATGGGGGAGGAACCTGGCGATCCTGATCGGCGGGCGGCGGCGAGGAAGGGAAAGGAGGGAGGATGCAGATGAATGGGTTCCCGAATCAAATGTTCCTTCTATTGTTTGTGCGTGTAACTGATCGGCTCGATGTGTGGTATACAAGGAACGACGAAAGTACCAGACCAGGTGAGTGTGAGAGACAGAGGGGGGCGGGGTTTGGGGTCTAGGGCGAATGACGCTGTCGTGTCTTGCCAAGTTGTGATAGCAAGCAGACGTGTTCCCCCCCTTCCCTTTTCGTTCTCCCTCTCTCCCTCTCCTTTTTCTTTTGAGATTCGAGTCAATTGGGATCAATTATTCCTCTCCAAGATATTACAACGTCCTGAAAATAGATAAGACATAAACCGGAGTGACAAAGAAGGCTCTTCTGAAAGGGAAACTCTCCTCTATCGAAGAAGGGGGGGGGGAACTGGTTGGGGAGGGGTACACGGCTGGTGATGCACTACTAACTACTACTAGGGGAGGGGGGATCGAGAGCAAGCTGAACCTTGCAGCTTGCCGTGCTTGCTTGGAGGGCGGGCCGCATGTAGCCGCTGGCTGGGCTCCCCTGGAAGTGCAGGGGGCCATGCCCTGGAAGAAGGGTTTCCCTCACTACGTCCACTAAGTCTGTCTCCAAGTGGCTGTGGCAGGGGGGGGGGGGGTTACCGTTCACTGGGGAGAGCTGGGCAGGCTGGTTGGGTAAGGATTTACTAGCATGCTGCTGGCCCTCCCTGTAAACTGGTAGCTAAGCACGTTAACTTGTAACGAACACCTTGCTGTATCTGAGAGCGCCCCCTTCTATTCCATCCCTTCCCTTCAATCGCAACCGCAGTGTATAGCAATCTACACACACATTTCCCTAGAGCTGAAAGTGAATCTGCACATCGGCTAATGAGCTTCGAACTCAACAGCATCATACATACATACATACATACGGGACTCACTAGCGACAACGACCGCGGCCCAAACCTGAGCCAAACGCGAAGCAAACATGGCTGACGACAAAGCACGTCTCGCGGCAGCCCGCAAGAAAGCACAGAAGAAGGCCGCCGAGGCCAAGGCAAAGAAGGAGAAGGCCGCAGCTGCAGATACCGCGGAGGAGCCTAAGGAGGAAGCACCACCCGCCGCAGAGGAAGATGCACCAGCACCCGTGCCCGCAGAGACGGAGAAGGAGCCCGAGGCGGCCGCGGCCGCTGAAGCATCAGAACCTGGTGCCGGGACGGCGAGCCTCGCGGAAGAAACAGCAGCGACTTCAGAATCCTCCGCCGCGCTCGAGGCCAAGCTCGCCGAGCTGGAGAAGCAGTGTGCCGAGGCCAAGTCCGCGCGCGAAGAGGCGCAACTGATGACCGAGGCGCTCGAGAAGAAGGTCGTGTCGCTGGAGATGCTGCACAAAGAGGACGAGGGCCAGATCAAGCGCCTGCAAGCAGACCTCGCGGGGGCCAAGGGCGAGAACGTCGACCTCAAGAAGAAGCTGCAGAAGGCGGAGGCGGAGGTGCTCCGGCTCAACAAGAAGGAGGCGCAGGACGGCGGCGGCACGGACAACGACCACCTGGACGAACTGGAGGACGAGGAGAGGCAGAGGCTGGAGGGCAGGATCCGGGAGCTCGAGGCCGAGAACACAGATCTGAAGAGGGGGATATGGCAGGAGAGGAGGAAGAACCTGCAGCCCGGCATGGACGAGGCTGGCGGCGGGCACTTCACGAACGTGGACCTGGGCGGAGCGGGACCGCATGGCCCCCACAGCAGAAAGCAGCAGGGCGGGTTGGGGGATTTCTTCGCCAGCGGCCTCAACGCCCTGACGGGTGCTGGCGGCCAGCAGGCCCACGGGCATGAGCATGATGACGATGGCTTCCTGGATGACGACGAGGACTTCGACGAGGAAGCGTTCAGGAAGGCACAGGAGGACGCGGCCAAGGCCAGGATTGAGAGGATCAAGGAGGTCAAGAGGGGCCTGAAGAACTGGGAGGGCTGGAGGTTGGACCTGGTCGAGGGACGACGGGGTGGAGGGGAAGGCATCGGGGAGATCTTCGAGGTCTGAGTGGGAAATCATACGCAACCTCCAGTGTGGCAGCGTTACTATGTGCCATTAATATTTTATCTAAAGTGCTCCGAAGGTTTCGTGCCACAGGATTTCGTACTGCCAGCACATCGTCGTCATGTCCAAACTTACAGTGTACGTGGGGCCCTGAAGCTGTGACCAGCCAACGCTGGAGAGATGGCCCTAGCTCCCAGCTCTAGGGGGATTGGGGGGTTAGGCGGTCCACCACTGGGGGGCTGCCGCAGGGGGTACGTTGGCCCTACCAGGGCAGTTACCTTAATACAATTTCGTGCACCAAGGTGCATCAGCAAATTCAACGAGCCCGGCGAACTTTGCCCCAACCCACCCTTGCCCTTCTCTCCCATACCCCTCTCTGCCATACAAACCCACCCACACACCCTCGTCCCAGTGCGTCAATTATCCCGTCCTCCTCCCCAAACCCACCAACCACCACACGTGCAACGCCTGCTACTCGCACTGGTGATATATCTCCGTCGGGAAATCCTACCTTAGAGAAAGACGCGTCTTTTTCTCTTCTTTTTTTCTTCTTTTTTCACAGGGTGTGAGAAGGGGGACCCTGTCCCGTCGTCGACTTCGGTAAGGCCTAAACCAACACCATGCAAAATAACATCCATCTTTCAACCTTTTGTGACGCGACAGTTTTTAATATCTAACATGTTTATCTAGGCCATCGCCGGCTCAAATGAGCTGTGCTTTCCACTGGCCAGCCCTCGGTATTTATCGACAAGCGCCACCACCACCGCCGCCACCGCCACTTAGGGACGCGTCGTGGCTTCACCTCCCCCATCGCAGCAACACGCTCCTTTCTCACTCATTCATATATTCGAGGCCGTCTAGAAGGCCCTGGGTCGGGGTTCCAGCTGGGAGGGCAACAGGTCAGGGTCCTTGTCAGGATAACGGCCTGAACAGCCCACACAGCCCACAATCTCCAACGTCCTTCACCCTCACCGCCTGCCCTTCCCTCTCTCTTGCATATCCCTTCAGATGTCTGCACATCCGTCCATGCTCATGGACCCGAACCTGGCCGCGCTCCACCAGCAGCAGGTCGCCGCCAGCACGGCCACTGCCGCTTTGCAGCAGGGCATGGGCGTTGTCCAGCAGCCGCCCACACCTCACCACCACCACGGCCCAGGCCCAGGCCGCCCTCCCAACGCGGACCGTCAGATCCTCATCGACGGCCGCCGGTTCCAGCGCCTCGAGGACAATGTTAATAAGCTCCTCGAGCTCACCCAGCTCATGATGAACCGCCAGCAGGAGCTCAACGACCGCATGGTCCGGCGCGAGCAGCGCCTTCAGCGCCAGGTCGGCCTCGGCGGGGGGCGCGCACCCCTGGCCATAGACAACGGCGACGTATCGCAGTTGGTGGAGGCTGCTGGTGGCGACGGTGTGGGTGAGGCGGAGGGCGAGCAGCAGCAGCAGCAGCAGCAGCAGCAGCAGGAGGAGGAGGAGGAGGAGGAGGAGCGCGAGCCACCCGACATGGCCTACCCTCCGATGGGCATGCAGTTCCGGCCCAACTTTGGCGCCAAGAAGCCGCTCGAAGGCTTGTTGGACAACATCAACATGTGGACGAAGGAGCACGGCTACAAATGCGCCACCCTCCGCTCCACCCAGAAGCCCGGCGAGCGGGTCCGCATTTCTATCCGCTGTGCGCTGGGCGGCGAGGCTAGGTACAAGATCCGAGACGAGCACGGCGACGCCCTCATCCGCACCAAGAGCGGCCAGCTGCGCAAGCCCTACCGCAAGCGCATCAGCAAGAAGACCGGATGCGAGTTCGGCTTCATCCTCGGCGAGACCGGCCAGGGTACCAACATCTTTGAGGTCCGGTACCACCCCACCGGCTCGCCGCCTCACAATCACCCACCTATGGATTACTAGAACGTGCCTCGGAGCGAGGGGGGGGGGGGTAGTTTGAGGACTGTAGCTATGATTTTCACTCTCTTTTTTTATTTTAATTTGTTTTTGTCGTTGGATTGATTGATCACTTCCTTTTTTTGGCTGGCTGCATGCATGATACACACGGCGTCTTTTACACAAGGGTCACAGACGACAGGAAGAACAGGCGAGTAGGAGAGAAGAACACTTTCTTTCCATTCTTCCTAGCAAAGGTGATGGGTCTCTGGGGATGCAAGGAGTTTGATGGACAAGATGACATTCTTGGTTCGACACGGCTGGCGCATGAAAGGGCTTTTTGGTCAGGGTTCCAGTGATTATTTTACAGCAAAAGGGGAGGAGCTAAAGGGAACTCGATACCAGGGGGTCCTGACTTCCCAGTGTTCATCTCAAGTAATCGTCACAGCATGGAGTACAAGGCAAACAACATATTACTATCCGAGTAAATATGTTCTGTGGAACCCCTCGACTCCAAATCACCGCATCGCATCTCACTCTCGAATAATCTCATGTCCTTTGACATGGAGCTCATGCCATGAACTTGATGCTGGATGCGGTCGAGCCTTACCACTTTACTTTATTCAAGCATTCTCTTCCACAGTAAGCCCAAGCCCAGGAAGCCTGGTTCAAAGATACGGCTGGAGGATCATAGCATGGAAATCCGTGGGAAAAGGGGAAAGCAGTTATCCCCAAGCGGAAACGCAGTCAAAAAATGTCAAGTCAGGGGCAGCAAGTAGTAGTCAGTATCCGCAGTCCTCTCTGCCCTATCAGAGTTCCCTCTTTCACCTTGGCTGACCCATGGATGGTAACATACCAGTCGTCCACACCCCCTCGGGACGTTTCTCATAGCGGCGGCTGGCTGGGGATGCTGAGGAGGGCAACATCAGCCGATTGTCCGAGACATGGCGCTGGGGCTTGCACAGGGGGAAAGGAAAGAAAAAAAAGGGGGGGGGGGGTTTGGTATTCGGGCCCGAATGATATGTGTTGGAGGCCGTCCACGTGAGATTGGTGGTCTTGGAGGGGGAAGAAGGTCAGCCTTGGACAGCGCTCGGCTGCTCATCCTCACGAAGGCGAGGCCAGCTCAGCCAGTCTGGTTTGTGTTTTGACAAATACGCATAAACATAAACATGTCTCGTTCACAGAAATAGCAGTAGGTTAATGAAACAGAAAAAAAGAGGAGGACTTTGATAGCATAGGCTCAGTGCACCCTTCGTGGTTCACCTGCCATCAATTTCTTCATGAAAAAAAGTTAAGCGTTATATGTACACAATAGAACTTATGCAATGGCTATGCAAGCATATCGTTAAATACCCCCGTCTCATAAAAGTGGAAGATGAAAGAGAAGAAAGAAGAAGACGGGGGCTCATAAAAACGAGACAAGACGGTCAACTGCCCGACGAGGAGAAGGAAACATGTTCCCCCAACCCTTCTCATACAGGCCATTGTCGCATATCCCGATGTTCGTTTTGGAAAGAAATGAAACGAAAAAAGATGGAACCACAAGAAGCCTTTTTTTTTTGGTTTCCCCCAGACCATGTCGACGCCGCTGTTCCGCTGTGCGAACGCTGTTCGTTTTGGTACTTCGTACCAAATAATGGATGATAAGGTTTCCTGGTATCACACACACAAAACAAAGAAAGAAGTTGTCTCTATTGTGGAGGGATCCAGCAATAGAAGGAGGGACAAGAGAAAAGGAAATTCGTTGGGTGTCTTCATATCCTGAGCACAGGAGGACCGGACACTTGAGGGCCAGCCAACGTTGTTTTGAGATACTGGCCATGCTGATTTTCATCATTTCGACAACTTGGTTTTTATTTTTATTTTTTTTAGTCGATGGTCCAGGTGATGTCGCCCGTGTCGTGCATGCCACCATCGGAAGTGTCCCAGCCGAGGGCCTCATAGACGGCGGTGGAAACGTCGATGTGGGTGGTGTCGCAGCCCATGCACTTGTCGATGGCGTAGGCGGAGATGGTCTTGCCGTTGGCGGTGATGCTCATGGTGGTGCCGGAGCCGTCGGAGCCGCAGGTGGGCAGGATGCTGGGGTCGACCGCAACGTACATGCTGTCGGCCTCGTAGATGGCACCGCACGAGGTGTAGGCGCCGATAGTGGGTCCGATCCAGGTGATCTTCCAGCCCGTGCTGGCTCCAGACGAGGAGGACGAGGACGCCTCGGTGGTGGCAGCAGCCTCAGCGCTCGTGGACGTGCTGGTGGGCGCGACGACGACGATGGGGGTGGTGCTGGTGGTGGGCTCGATAGGAGGGACATAGACGGCGACGGAGGAGGAGCTCGAGGTGGTGGCAGGCGCAACGTAGGTGGAGGACGTGCTGCTGGTGGTGGTGGGCGTCTCGACGGCCACCACCAGGCTGCTAGAGGAAGAAGGACCCTCGTAGAACTGGCCGGCGCCCTGGCTTGAGGACGAGACAGAGGCAGAGGCAGAGGCAGAAGCAGAGGTGACGGTGGCAAAGGTGGTGGCAGGCTGCTGGACCGCGGCGTCGGGAGTAATCCACGTGGTGGCCGTGCCCTCGATCAGCTCCGTGACAGTCTCCGTCACCCACTCGACGACGACCTCGGTCTCGAGCACGCGCTTGGCGTGATCGTGCTGGTGCTTGTGCTCCCGGGCAAGGTGCTCGTGGGCGTGGGCGTGACCATGAGGCTGGGCGGCGACCGTCGAGGCTAGGGCCGCAATGAGAACACTTGTGGTAGACTTCATCTTGGTGGTGGTGGTGATGATTTCCTTGACAATGTGCCGAGTTTTTTGAATTGGTAATTTCTTTTCTTCCTTTTCTTTTTCTTGAATGAGGGTTGGTTGTTGAGGCTGGATGCTCTGGAATGGCTCCTAATGATGCCGTGTGTGTTGTCTCGTGATGTCTTGGGTCAAAACCACACTCGAGTATGGAAAAAATGATGATGATGATGTGTGAGGGAATGTCTTGAAAAATGGATGAACACGAGCACTGCTCGTTCGTATGATGAAGGAATGAATGGTTGAAGAGCAACCTAAGAAGAGGGTCTCTTGTTGATCGAAACTCCAGAGAAGGACCAGGGAGGGTATTTGTTTGATGAAAAAAAGAGAGGATCCGTAGGCACGGAGTAATAAGTTGAGCAGACCGGGGGGGGGGCACTGTCATTTATTGTGGAGGAGGAGGAGGAGGAGAAGGAGGAGGGCTCAGCCTTCGGGGATTAAGTGACGGGGGGGGGGGGGAGACGGTAGAATGGAGGAGGAGGAGCAAAGAGGGAAAAGAAGAGGGTTCCACCGTACCATGACTCTGCAGCAAGCCCAGGCCTTTCTTCGTTTGGTCCACACCCACGCCCACACAGCCAGCACATGGATACCATGGTTGGTCCACAGATACAACGGTACAAGATGATTATCAAAGGTGGTCAAAGAGGCCTCTTCTCCATCACTTTGACCGTTTCGCGGCCCGGCTGAAGTTCAAATCCAGTAATACTATATAAATAAGTACATGTTGCCATGTCATCTCGATTTGGATTTGTATACAACGATATTTTTTCTTTCTCCGTCCAAAGAGTGTGTTTGTGTATATTTGCCGTCTCATCTAGGCAGCCAAATGGGAGGAGGGAGAGAGAGAGAGAGAGAGACAGAAGGACCAAGAAGGAAAATGGGCAATAAGTTCACCGACCACTGGCGTGGCAATGCCAGGGTGAAGGAGGGAAGAGGGAGGAGGGGGAGGCTTGGGAGGGTGGTAAACGGGATGTTGTGATCGGCTGGGCTCACCTCCCATCTGCAAGGTACGGGCGCATATCCCTGCTGATATTCAGGTACGTATAAGCCCAGCGTCGTATCGCTGACAGGCACGTTCCCCCCTGGCCCCTCTTGTGCCGCCATCCAGTGTTGTGTCTATCCGTCGCCTTCGAAGGAATTCTCTAGAGGTGAGAGGAGGAGCACGAGGAGGATTCCGAGAACGCGAGGTGGTCACAACGGCGCCGAGATTAGCAACCAGCCTGTCAGAAGATGACTTCCCTTTCCTTCTTCTTCTTCGTCCCTAAGCCTACTACAAAGCTGGGACGACCCGGTCGATCAAAACTAAACCTACGATGATCCCGCTTCTTCCGCCCTCCCCCCTTGATTACTTACCCACGCTACAGCCGCCCCTCCTTTTTCCCCCCTTCCTTGTTGTTTGTTTCCTTGCCCAGTCCTAAGTTCGGACGAGGCTTATTTTCATTGAGTACAAGGTTTAAAGGGCCAAAAAAAAAAGTTTGTTGTCATGGCGGAGAGTTTTCTTTTAATTGTGGATTTGTTTTACGAAATGGAACAGGCCCATCTACGGCCTCGACCCTTTTGCATCTGCATTGTGCTGAATCGTGACGAGGAGACGAAGAAGAAGAGGGAGGGGAAAGAAAAACTAGCAAATAGGGCGTACAGTATACTGTGCAAAGTTGGTGAATTCTCGCAGAAACACTGCAGTAGTGGCGGATTTGCTTACAGTCATACATTGCACCACCACAGTAGTATGGCGTGTATGGGTATGTGCCAACTTTGGCACAATGACCCTCGGCTCGTTGGTGTGTCGCAGTGTATGCAACCGCTGGGCCGTTTCTTTGGCCTGGACCCAAGTCCCTTATTTGGATCGAGCCCCCCCCCCCCTTTCACACTGCATATGCTGCTTTTTCCCTTCTTTCTTGGGCGCTTGTCAGCAGCTAACGCTTTTCTCACCAATCAGTCACCCAGAAGAGAAGATGTACAACCGCGCCCCCGACCCCCTTCTTGGCCAGCGCATGTAGGCAGGTGAGGGAATTTCTTTGAAAGCTTCGATGACTTTTTTAGCCTCTTCCGTTGTGCATATATACTATGTACTACTGCGTACATGAGTAGTACTACTGTACTGTGCTACGTAGTAAATCGGATCGAATCTTTGTTGGATAGCCGAGGGTGAAGAGGGCGAGTACGCTCGTGGTCGGGGTGGCACACTGTGGACAATAGGGCGCCCTCATCAAGGATTTACTGCCGAGACCCGATCCTAGCTGCAGAACCGCCCTTCTTTCTTCCTTGCTGGCGCACCGCACCACTCATCATCATCCTATGCCCTCTCCCTCAGCCCAACCCTGGGTGGTACCAGCCGTTGTGTGATGCTCTCTGTAAACCGAACTGTGCGTGCTTACAATCTATCCGTTGGCACACACACACACAAACACGGCTCGCACGGGGCGTGAGCTAGTGTTTGGCACCAACAGCAACAGCCTCTTAAAAACAGTAACGGTCTACGCTCCCGGCGACCACCCGTATCCACCAAGCTGAACAAGTCGGTCGCGTGCGGACCAGCCGGGAAGAGAGTTCCGGTCAATCCACAGACCCGGTGCACAGGCTTTCCACTCTCCTCACCACCTCGCCGCATCCACGTCCCCTCTTACTGGCCGTTGTTGTTGGGCTGTGCTGCCCCTTTCCTGCTGGTAAAGGTATACAGGAACAGACCTTCCCTGCTGAAGGCAGGCCTGTCATCATCTGCCAGTTCGGTCACCGTAAATGTCTTTTTGGCGCTCTTGAGGAACTGCATGTCGGCGCGCCGCCTCTTCTTGAAACAAAAGTAGACGGTCGTGGAAGGACACAGCGCCAGCAGGTCCTTCAGCGTCTGCAGCAGTAGCGGGAAGGCCGGCTCAAAGTAGACGCAGTCTGCGGCAAGGATCACGTCTGGTTTGAGCTGTGTAATCTCTGTTGGTAGTGCCTCGCCCCTAAAGCCGTGGGACGTTGACCTTCACGTTAGAAAATAGGTCAAGAAAGAAAAAGGGAAAACAAGAGAAAGGAATGACTCGGGTGAGTGGCTGCTTCTCCTGATAGGCCTGGAACACGTGTTGCTGTCCTGGATGTTTGGAGGGGGGGGGGGGATAAACCTTGCTTGACCTTGGAAGAAGGATGTGGTGGGGAAGCAGAGTGGGAGGGTTGTATTTTGGAGACGGGGAGGGGAAGAGAGGGCATGGGGATAAATCTCAAGAGTAGAGAGGAAGGCTATTATAAGCAGGAGTTGAGAAAGTTACACCTACCAGTTGAGAACCATTGCCTTGACACGTCCCTGGACCTCGTTCAGTACAATGTTGTGCTCCATCAGGCTCAGCATCTCGAGCTGGTCCGTCACGTAAAGAGGATGGCCGACATTGCATCCCTTTGCAACTGCCAGGCCGACCAGGCCTCCGCCTGCGCCAATCTCAAGTCTGCAACGTGCGCACACCAAGGAATGGTTGTCAGTCAAAGTGGTAAGCCTCTTTTTTCGAGTGCGCGCGCGCGCGCGTGTGTGTGTGAAGCCGAAAGAAAAAAGAAGAAAGTTTAGAGGCTCACATGCGAGCATCTTTGAGATCATCCCGATGGTATCGCAGCATATGACGGGCCAAGACCATCCCCGCCGGCCATGTCTGACCACCACAACCCGACGTGAGGTCCTCGTGGACTCTTAGTGGTGCTGGCAGTAGGCCGCCAAAGTCTAATGCTGTGTCGCCGGCGGCTTTGTACTCGGGCAGAGGTGTCAGGTCCTGATCGAATGCGAGAGGGTCGAACATTTCTTCTTCTGCTTGGTGGTCTGGCGAGACACGAGGCGGTGAACTGGACCCCATCGTGACAAAAGGCTCACCCATTGTTAAGTCTCAGTCCAGACGAGAAGAGCAGAAGAGGAGAGTGTACTGAATGCAGACGTGGTTGGGGGAGTAGCAGTAACAAGAGGAGGAGGAGGAGGAGGAGGAGGAGGAGGAGGACAGGAGAGGTTGACCTGGAATTCTTCGAGGCTGGCGAGAGGCTTCAACCCCTGGAGGTCTTTTTTTTTTTTTTTTCCTTCCTCCTGCCTCACGATACAATTGTTGGGACTTCAAGTGCGGCAAGCGCCAGCAGCAAGCAGTGGTACCGGCGAGTCGGCAAGTGCTTTACGCCGAACCCACTGCACTACGAGCGAGCCGCACCTGCTGCGTGTGTCGTGAACTACTGGCTGCAGGTGGTCGTTTTCGCCTTCCCTTTGCTCGCTCGGCGAGTCATCAACTGAAGGAAAGTACACTCGAACCGACTATCTAGGCCCTTCCTTATCTTTTCGCTAGGCCTGTGCCTCCTCTCCTCTGTATTTTACCCTCTGAAGCACTGCTGTGCAGTCAACCTGCAAATCTTTCCCAGTCTCACTCTGGCATCTCGGGTGGAATGACTTATTTGATGAAGGAAAAAAAGAAGAAAAAAAAAGGGCAAAGAGATCATCTCAAGGCAATAAACAGGGAGAGTCTCCAATATAAAATTTCAATCCACGAAAGAGGCAGGAAATGTCATCCCTTCGGCTCGTTTTGCCCTCGGGTTTCCCCTTTTCCCTTTTCCCTTGACGCCCCCTACCGCCCGCTGGAATGTTGATCCAACTTCAGCCTCCTCCACCACACCACTCTTCGGCCTGGGAAGAGTCTCTCTATCTCTTTCTCTGTCCCTTCTCCCAGTCTGATGCAACCAAGGGGCTGGATCTAGGGTTAGGTCTCCCACGATGGCCGGTAGCCAGGTGCCGCGAGGGGTGGGCTGCCCTCAAGGGAGGATGACGAGGAGTAACAGGAGGAGGAGGTCAGACTTGCTTGCTGCTGTGTAGGGCAAGCTATGTGATGTATTTTCTGCTGGTAAGACGTCGTCATGCCTTTGCCATCTTTCCTCCCCACCCCTCTCTTCATTCTTTTTCTCTTCTTCTCCTCCTCCTCCTCCTCCACAAGCACCATCTTCTCGTCCATCTTGTCTTGCCCGCGCGTGTATGTGTCTGTGGATGTTTGGATGCAGAACCAAGCTCGTCTGGGTCGGAATCACGGACTTGGCACTCCACGAGCGTTTGTGATATTCGACCATGCTGGCCGCTGGGAGGTCCTCACCCCCCTTCCTCCTCCCCCTCCTCCCCCTCGTCCTCTTCTTCCTCTTCGGAGCGGCTGTTGTATCCAGCGCACCCACGCTCTCTTTCCCCATCAACTCACAGGTTCCTCCTGTGGCCAGGATAGGAGAGCCCTTCTCCTTCGAGTTCTCCCCTTCGACCTTCACCTCGCCCTCCGGCTCCAGCCTGTCCTACTCACTCGTCGACCCTCCCTCCTGGGTCTCTCTTGACAGTGATGGTCGCACACTGTACGGCACACCACAGGACGGTGATATACTTGATCCGGAAATGGTGGTCGGGTTCAATATCACGCTGATGGCGACAGACGCAACGGGGTCGACCTCTGACGATGCGACGCTGGTGGTATCTCGGAACCAGGGACCTGTGGTCCAGAGTCCCGTATCCGACCAGATCCAGCGTTTTGGGAAGTACTCGGAGCCGTCGTCGATCCTCTGCAACCCAGAGGAATACTTCAAGTTCACGTTCGCAGCCGACACATTCTCTGACGTCGAGACCTCGGTGTTGAATTACTACACGGTCATGCTCAACAACAACAGCCCTCTGCCGGCGTGGATCTCGTTCGACCCGGGCACCCTCACCTTCGCAGGGACCACGCCTCCCTTCAGCTCTCTGGTTGAGCCCCCACAGACCTTCTCCATGAAGCTTATTGCATCCGACGTCACGGGCTTCTCGGCGGCCTGGGTCAACTTCTCCATCGTGGTCGGGACGCACACCCTGACAACAAGCGACCCGGAAGTCACGCTCAATGCGACCGTCGGAAAGCCCCTGGCATATGATGGCCTGGCACAGAGCGTTCAGATCGATCAGCAGGCGGTAGAATCAACCCAGGTCAACGTCACGACGCAGGATATGCCTTCTTGGCTCACTCTCGACCCGGCATCATGGGATATCAGTGGCACGCCTCCGGATGATGCGCAGCCGACGACGTCGTTTATGGTGACCATGGAAGATTCATTTGCAGATATCCTGAATATCACGTTCAACCTGCAGGTCACAGGCAGCAACAGTCTCTTCCAGAGCACGTTTCCCTCTCTGGACGTCAAGCCTGGAGGGAGCCTGACTTTCGACCTGACACAGTATCTCGCAGACCCGTCGGCGGTCGATGTGACAGCCGACATAGAACCAGCAGCGTCATGGCTCTCCTGGGACGCTTCTGCCTTGACGTTGACTGGCAGTGTTCCTCGCACAGCCTCTGAGTCGGTCATCGATGTCACCTTTACTGCACAGCCAAAAGGTAATGCAAAATTCAAAAGAGATGGGGCAGAAGGTCAGTCCCAGAAACTGGTTATCGAGGTTCAGCCAGCCTCGTCCTCATCGTCCATCACCGGAACTGCCTCAAGCACGAGCTCGCGGCTAGCGTCTGCCCCGTCAACTTCGGCGTCCAAGAGCAGCGATGACACCACGAGTTCGTCGTCTGCCAAGCGGTCCCCAAATTGGACCATTGTGGCCATTGTCATCTCTGCCGTCGCGGCCTTTGCGCTGGTCGCATGCATCTGCTTCTGGTTTTGCCACAGGAAGAACAAGCAGCAACAATCACGGAGTGACCTCGACAGCGCGTACTACATCTCTGCACCTTTACCAGAGAGCCTGATCTACACGCCTGGGGTGGAAGTCGGCTCGCCAGACCCCCAGCACAACACAGTCTCGTCCCACTTCAGCAGCGAGAAAGACAAGTCGAAGCCCAGGAAGGCAAGCAACCTTCGCACGGAGTTGACCTCGTCGCCCATCCCGCCCGTCGCGCCATCACTCGCAGACATCTACAACGACGATGGCGATGGCGACGAGCAGCCGCCGATGATGAGCGAGAATACGACGCCAGCGAACAGGCTGAAGGGCTGGTACGACTCGTTGCGCAGCTTCCGTGTCGCGAATTTACGGCGTGGGCTCGGCGGCGGCAAGGCGAGGGTGTCGGAGAGCTTCCTGTCGGACGACGAGGGCTCGCACCGCGACCTCGACCTCGAGTTTGCAGGCCCGCCTGTCATCAGCCTCAGCCACAGCAACCAGGGCACGTTCCGCAACAACCTCGAAGTCGAGGTGCCCACGCTCTCGCCTGGCGGCGGCGGCAGCGGAGACAGTAACAGCAGCTTACAGCGCATGCTGGACCGATCTCACAACAACAGTAACCGATTCGGCAGCCTCCAGGCCAAGAAGGGCAAAAACATTGCTGCTCTTCCCACGCCCGAGAACTCACAAAGCAGGCTCCATTTGGGTGACGGCGATGCTTCACCCACAATAGGCCAGGCCGTCTCGCCCCTCGACGAGAGGAACCCTTTCAACTCCCATCCAATCTCGCCCATCTCTCCTCCAACCGCCGCTGGCGATAGCGTCAGCGCAGGTCCACCAAGACCTCCCCCAGCAGCCCTGTCGTCGTCATCAATACGAAGGCCAAGGGCGGCCTCTGAGTTCCAGCTCCGCACGCAGCCCGCCCTGCGCCCCGTGCACTCGCAAAAATCCTTTGCCAGCATCTCCTCTATCGACAGCATGCGCGGCCGCACGCGCAGGCTGGCGGCCAAGACGTCCGCACAGGCGAAAGGCGCCATGAGCCTCGCGTCCATCGCCATGAAGTCGCCCACGCGGAGGACACTGGCCAGGCTCGGGAAGAAGCCGAGCCTGCACCTGCGGCGATCTAAGAGGGCCCACCGTGGAGTGCTGGAGAGTGCTGATGATGATGGGGGTGAGGAAAGCAGCAGACGGACTTCAGTCCGTAGCCCGACGGCTGGGCTTGGGATCCAAAATGGTGGCGGCGGCATCGGTGCGTACCTGAGCCCGAGGTTGTGGCCCCAGCCTGCAGGCCCTGGTGAGTCAGTCAGTCCCGTGCCGATGCCCTCGGCGCCGGATCCCGTCGCTCTCGACAGCGAGAGGCATAGCAGGCGAAGCGGTCGCATGAACGGCAGCGCGAGCACTTCGAGCGGTGGGAGCAGAGAGGCGGGCGGCAAGCGCCCCGCCCAACAGGCCCAGACGTCGCCAGGCATCCCTCGGCGCCCTGTGGGCAGTAGTCCTTTAGCTGCTGCTGCTGCCGCCACCAGCAACAGGAAGGCAGCCGACGTGGCCGTGCGCGCCCCATCCACGCCAATCGCAGCGGCGACGCCGTCTCCGTCTGCACAGGGTCTTGGCATCTCCATCTACGAGGACATCGTCAGCAGCTCGCCCTTTCACCCGTCGAGGGACGGCGGGGACCGCGAAGGGTCGTGGGTGACGAGCCAGGCGGGCAGTACCTCCGAGCTAGGCCTGTCCCTCTTGGGCAGCAGGTCGGGTCAGAGCCTGGGTTCTAGGCACGATCTGCGGCACTCCGCCATCCCGGTGGCGACGAGCCGGTCTGGACAGAGTGCTGCCACCACCGGGAGCACCCCTGGGCTGGCTGGCACCGCGGGGAGTACGGGCCCCAACTGGATCTCGTTCGACGAGGTCGTGAACGAGGAGAGCCCCGTGATCCAGCCGCTGATGGGTGGAAGTTCGCTGCCGGCTTTGATGGAGAGAGGAGACCTGGAAGAGGCTTCTGGTGGCAGTGAGCGGTCGGGGAAAAGCGAGGCTTCGAGTAATGTGAGGGCGTTTGTCTGAAGCTACAGTGTCTTTCCTCCTTTGTCTTTTTAATTTTTTTCATTTTTATGTGGCATGACATTACGCCGTTCCAGGGCGTCAGTAATATCGATTGCTTGGGTAACTCAATTTTATCTCTTAATGAGCCGGACACGATGCGTCTGATGAGAGTGGCTACTTATTGCCAACACGATGATGCAAGGCAGAGAGCGCAAGAAGATATCAGTACATTGGAAAAAAAAAAAAAAAAAAAAAAAAAAAAAAAAAAAAAAAAAAAAATTAGCATTTTTCAAAAGTGTTGTCGGGGGGTTGCCCCGGAACAACAAAGGTATTTTACAGAGTGGCCGGAAAAAAAACGAAGTGGTCCGGGG